>JAJJWX010003718.1:0-13025 GCA_023529315.1 Papaver bracteatum | reverse complement strand
TTCCAAAGAAGAGTCTTCCAGCTCCCTGTTTACAAAAAAGAACTTCTAGGCTCGTCACTAATCAAACTGCCAAAAGCATCTCTTTTCCAAGCACGCTCTCTAATGGACTCGAGCGATTTTAGCATACACTAACAAAAATTAAAAATAAAATTAAAAATAAAAATCCTAAGGAAGGGAGGTTCTAAGAAAACATACAGCAAGCTGACTCCACCAAAGCAAACCTAAAGATTTCTAGCAAACAAAAAGCATGATGGCTCCACTTAGATTGTTTCTAGACCAGCTTCTATTCTTTCAAAAAGGAATTCGTTACAATATGAGCAAACCCCTCTGGAATCAATCCGCGTTTAAGTAAGTTGAATAGAGGCGAGGGAAGCTGATGGAGCTTTGATACCCAAGGCCTCACCGCATTACAGGGCGGAGCAGTCAAACATTCAACTCACAGAAACTATCATTAACTTCGAAGAATTCTCAAAAGAGTAACCAATATTTTTCGAACGAGTTTCCTATTAAGCTCGTTACCCTATCGGTCTCGTTCTATTCCAAATTTCAAGGATTAGGTTCGCGTTAAGTTTCGTTTTCCTAAGGCGGGCAAGAAGAGAACGGTGATGAAATCCGAACCCTTATCTTGTAAGGCCAGTACTTGCCCTTTACTAGGAAATTAAAACAGTCGTTTTCAGTTCCTCAGCATATATGCAAACGAAGGAATACAGTAACTCGCTGACAGGGGATTCGCGAGTGTTTCGACAAACTTACCTCCCGTACCATACGGGGGATGAACCACTGAAGTCGACTCGTGCCACGACTCCTATGTCATGTACGAACCCGAGGGGCCGAGGTGATATCGTAATCACCGTCCTTCTCTGCAAACAATTTAATATTTAATACTACCCTTCCGTAGGGTTTAAAAAAAATAAAAATAAAAGAATGTCCAAATGTCCAAGTCCAAAGTCCAAAAAGTAAAGTGCAAAGATAAAAAGAAAATTACAAAAATTAGAGAAATCCTAATACAATCTAAAAAATAAACTCTCTTTTTTTTTCTCTCTTTTTTTTTTTTATAAAAAAAAATCTTCTTCTTTCGTTCTTTTCGCTTTGCCTTTTACTCCAAGTCTTTAAGTATTCACCAAAATCTTTAGCACAACTTTCTTTCGCTCCAAATTCCAAATTCTATAAGGAAAAGACAAAAACCCAAAAATGTAAATAAGAACAAAAAAAAAAAAAAAAAAAAACCTAAAAAAAATCTAGCCTAAAGACAAGCTCCCAAAGACAAGCATGGAACTGTAGCTTTACGACACCAGTTGCACTGTCGTTTACGTTGTTCATGAAGGACTGTTCTTGTTGGTCTAATGTTCTTCGTGCTTTCTTCTCAACAGCAGCAGCAGAAATCTTTCTGCAACTTGATTTTTCTTCACTCTGCAACTCTACGTTTTGGCCCAAACTCTCCGTAACCCTTATATGACTCCCAAAGACCCTTTTTATACCCATTAGCACCATCGAATCTCGTCATTAAGTTCAGAAAATCTTCTCATTACTCCTTTATTCTCACGGCAATATTTTCCATATTTTTGATCTTCCACGCGTTCTAAGCTGTCAAACATCCCTTATTTATCTTCTACACGCTCCTGGTTGTTGCTCGAGTCATCAAACATGTGTATAACACGTTCAAATCTCTCCAAACTCGTGAATATCTCTCCCATGCACGGACTGCCCTGTTTTGAACTCATGGATTATCTAGCCAAACCTAACGGAAACAAACGACCATACCATGTCTGTTAGACTGATATACGTCATCCCATGAAATTTCAGCCATTTAATCTCCCTCTAACCCAATCGAATTCTGATCGAAAATCTGCCAGAAGAAGAGTTTGTTTTCCGGCCAAATTTGAATTTTGAAATGAAGGAGATGAGGTTGCCCCTTATCCAGCTGCTTGGGTGTGAATATCCTGTGGGTTTCCCTTAGTAATTGGGTTACCCCTTATCCAAATTGGGAGTCCGAATAGCAAATGTCCTCCGGGGGTGTTCCGAGAAACTTTTCGAGCCGAATTTTCCAATAATCTTTATTTCTAAAAAGTACCTACAAACACACAAAACACTATAATAAGGACAAAATCAAGTACTAACAATACAAAACATTGAGGACAAATAGACACATAAATGCGTCTATCAAATACCCCCAAACTTATTATTTGCTAGTCCCGAGCAAAGCTAATCTAGAAAATAAAAGGACTACACTTAGCACGTGCAGCAAGCCGTTAAACCGCTAGGTGGCCCTAGTGGCGTAGTGTAATCTCCGGAGGGTTTACTAGAGGTGTACCCACAAAACCTTTTACTCCAGACCCTAGCTATCTACGCAGAACCTTGGAAGGCACTAAAGAATCTCCTTGGTTGGAATACTTATTGACTACAGGAAGAAGTACCCTGATGCGAAATTCCAATTGCTGTATACAAAAGCATACTAAAATTCATATAAAGTGACAGAGCTCTACTCAGATAGTTTCTAGACATCATAAACCGGAGTCAACCAATCACATGTAAAGATTAAGAAGAGAAAAACGTGGATGATGTTGGATAGGGTGAACCTATCCTAATGGACTGAGATACCGGTCTGGACTAATATCAACAGACTGGCATATACAAGGGAAACAGTGGTCGATAATCCTAACTGTAGGTCAACTAAGCTGTCATATACAAGGGTACCAGTGGTCGACTTTATTGTATTTATTCTAGAATTCCAGTTGGTCTAGTGGTCTGGTCTCAAATTTTTTTTTTTTTGGTATCTCTGTCACTCTATTTTACCCTAACAATGGTAAAAATAAAAATAAAAGAAGTGATCAGGATACTTTCGATGTTTCCATCACGAGGATATGGCGAAACTACCATGTTTTCTTTTCTAACACCTGAGCTCTGTGCTTTTATGAATAGACTCTTCTAGATGTTTCCATCTAATCAGATTGGTTCCTCAACTCCTACAACCAAAATGCTTCCATCCACATAGATTGGTTAGTGACGACCTTAATAAACATAAATTTCTAGGCTCTGGAGTTTATTTATTTAAATTGCAACTAAAAGGTTTCTTCCATACCCCCAAACTTAAATCTAACATTGTCCTCAATATTCTAAAGATAAAATTAAAAACATGAACAAGGAGAAACTATTACCACTTGATGGAAAAGAAATAAGGAAGGAAATTACCGTATGCATGAGCGTGGGTGCCTTCCATAAAATGCTAAATTTAAAGTCTTTAGCTAGATATCAAATACATCAAAAGGATTGTCACCTTCCAAAGTCATATACCAATAGACGAAATAGCTGTGGGTCCTCATAACCAAATAGAGCAGACACAAAAGAAAGACTACCATCTTGGATTAGAAAAATGAGCAGACGGAGCATAGCTTTATCTAGGTATTTTATAATGGCAACTAGATTTATCTGGGGTGTCTCTTTGGGCTCTATATAAGTGTTTAGGACAACAGGTTCAACCGAATGACATGTCTCTAAGGTCTGGGTTTTTTCATGGACAATATTAGGAGGATCGGGTAGCAAAGTTTGAAGAAACTCAAGTGGTATCTTAGACGAACAAAGCTCGAGTCCCAAGTGAGGGACTTTAATTAGGGATACATGACGATCACTAGAGTCAACATTACCCCCAAAATTAGGGTGAACAATATCCTAAAATGGACCAAAATCTATGGGATGGATTCTAGGGTCCATTAAGTCAGCATACAAACTAGCTTCTTTGGGAGACTGGTCATCTAAACGAACAACATCATCATATAAGGGATTATCAAAGAACATCTCCAATGTAGGCTCATCAAATAAGGTGTTCTTCATGGTTACCTCCTCCGAATCACTGAAAGGTTCATCAAATAATGGATTATCAAACATATTGCAGGCTAAAGGATCATGAACTAGAGTGCTAATCATGTTCACCACTTCTAAATCATACATCTCAGAAGACTTAATAACATTAAATACATTTAGATCAGTAGTCATGTTACCAAAAGATATGTTCATAAGTCCGGTTCTACAATTGATGACAGCATTAGATGTGGCTAAGAATGGGTGACCTAAAATCACCAGGATTTGAGAACTTGGGTCCTGAACAGGCTGGGTATCTAGAACAACAAAATCCACTGGGTATATGAACCTATCAACCTCAATAAGAACATATTCTATGACACCACGAGGCACTTTGACAGACCTATCATCTAATTGAAGTGTCATTTTGGTCGGTTTCAACTTACCAAGACCTATCTGGGTGTACACATGATACGGGAGTAAGTTAACACTAGCTCCTAAGTCAAGTAATGCCTTATAGACCATGTGCTTACCAATTGCACAAGATATGGTGGGGCATCCAGGGTCCTTATACTTAGGGGGTGTTTGGTTCAGAAGAATTGAACTTACTTGACCAGCTAAAAAGGCTTTCTTATGGACATTAAGTTTACGCTATCGTGTACAAAGATATTTCAGGAACTTGGCATAAGAAGGAATTTGCCTAATTGCTTCTAATAATGGAATGTTGATATTCACCTGTTTAAATGTTTCCATTATCTCGTTGAAAATCGACTCCTTCTTAGTTGGGGCTAACAACTTTGGATATGGGGCTCTAGGCACAAAGGTAGTCCTATCAGGAATTTCTTGGGACTCCTCAGGAATTGTTTCAGTTTCCTCAGCTACGGGTTCCTCTTGTGTAGTAGAAGGTGGACCTACAGTATGTCCACCAGGCATGGCTAACTTATTGTCTACTGTTTTACCGCTCCTAAGGGTTGTTATAGAATTCACATGATTGAGGACAAATTAGACACATAAATGCGTCTATCAAGTAACAACAAAATAACCAAAATCAGGGTTAAGACCATTCAAAACATGTAGAACCACATCTTCTTCAAAGACTTTATCATTAATGGCGGCTAGATCATCAATAATTTCTTTAATAGAACTTAAAAATTATGAGATAGAAAAATTACCCTATTTAACTGAGTAGAGTTGACGACGCAGAAGAGATTTCCTAGCCACAAATTGATCATTAAACTCCAACTGCAGGTAATCCCACACTTACTTTGAAGTAGTTAATCCAAGAGTCCGAACAAATATAGATATGGTAAAGGTAGCATTGAGACATGATAAAACAAAACCATCCATCGAAATCTAGTAGAGATACACCAGATTAGGAACCATAACACCATTTTCTTGAATCTGAGAAGTAGGAAAAGCATAAGTCCCTTTGACAAATCGAAGTAGATTTGTAGAAGTATGAATGGTTTCAAACTTATGTTTCCATAGAAGAAAATCGGTGTTATCCAACTTGAAAGACACAAAGTTGGAGATATCTTGAAATGGAAAAGAAAAATTAAAGGCAGGTGTTGAAGAGTTATTAAGATTCTGTTGTTGTAAGGCTTGAATCAAATATGTGATTAAGGTATTTTAAGTAGCCATAGTATTGAATAGATATGCTGAAGAAATCAAGAGATTTCATCTGAAGTTGTTGAGAAATAAGTGTTGTTCTTGCAGCCTCCAGGGAGCAAGAAAAGAGATAAGGATCGAATTCAATGTTAAATATCTGATACCATGTAAGAACTAACACAGATGTATTGAGAAGTATGTGAAAGGTTGCAAACCAAGGGTTAGGGTTCAGCTATTTATAGCACATAGTGTACCACTAAGAGACAAACAAAACATAAAGATAAGTAAAAGAAACTAACACAAGGTTTACACAAATACTATCTAACACATCTATTTTACCAGTATACAACATCAAAAGAGCGACGATTGGTAATGTCGGTTGGATTCATCCTTCTTTAACAATCCCAGAACCCAATTTACGTAGTTAATATTAGATATCGGTTTGTCTCGGCAGGGACCGATACACTGGTAAAACTTTGTATCGGGGAGATTATCGTTGAAATATCAGTGCAATTAATATCGATTTCAAATTTTATACACATAATCTTTAAAACAAATATTTTCACACATAGGAGATATCGATACAATATCATTCCTAATCCGTTATATTGGTTATATATCGGCCATATCGGTGTATACCAGCCGATATTTCATATTTCGTATCGCCGATATAGAGGTTTTCGTCTCGCTCAAGTGCAGAACCGATAATATTAATTCGCGATATATCAGTCATATCGGGCGAGGTTGACTACATTGGTCGTACCCATATTTGACAATATAATGCAAAAACGTTTTATATATTCTCATTTTCAAATAGGGTTGAGCATGGATAGTCCAATCCATCGATCA
This sequence comes from Papaver bracteatum, assembly GCA_023529315.1. Classification (NCBI taxonomy): domain Eukaryota; kingdom Viridiplantae; phylum Streptophyta; class Magnoliopsida; order Ranunculales; family Papaveraceae; genus Papaver; species Papaver bracteatum. The sequence continues at coordinate 6,773 of JAJJWX010003718.1, read as the reverse complement.
AACCCAATCTACCCACAATTTGGCGGGTGGAAGCCTAGCCTATTTGTGAGTGGATCGGACATGGATCCGTTATATTGGTTATATATCGGCCATATCGGTGTATACCAGCTGATATTTCATATTTCGTATCGCCGATATAGAGGTTTTCGTCTCGCTCAAGTGCAGAACCGATAATATTAATTCGCGATATATCAGTCATATCGGGCGAGCTTGACTACATTGGTCGTACCCATATTTGACAATATAATGCAAAAACGTTTTATATATTCTCATTTTCAAATAGGGTTGATCATGGATAGTCCAATCCATCGATCAAACCCAATCTACCCACAATTTGGCGGGTGGACGCCTAGCCTGTTTGTGAGTGGATCGGACATGGATACATTTTTGAAAATCTGTTAAATAACCGAACGAGTGCACATGTATCGAAATCCGTTGGACACTAGGACCCGCTAGGTTAAAGTTTTTATTAAAATTATGCAAGGTGTAAAAGTAAATTTAGTAATTTATACTTAGTGGTATATCTACTTCGTATTCTTTATCTATGTAAATTTTGATTTTATTTGATGCTTGTAGATCGTGGAGAGAGTTTAGTCAAACATATGAGGATATTTATCTATAGATGATTTAGGATGTTATAAATCATTAATTAAATAAATTTTTTATTAGTTTTGTTTTCATCTTAAATAATATTTTTTTTAAATACAAATCCGCGTATTCACTCGCTTCCAATCCATCCACCCATCCACCCACGAATATTGTTAGAATGCAAATTAGCACCCACTATTTAGATGGACCGAGTGTGGATGACACGAAACCCCAAAATCCCAAAAGGATATTGACAGGGTTTTTAAAATCGTGCAATTCACGATTTTAATTATATGATTCACTTCAGAAAATTTCACCTCGAGTCAAGTCGTGAGGAAGAATCGAATCTTCCCTAAATCGCAAAGATTCCATTGTTTTACGTGATATTGACTTTTAATGTGTGCCTTGACCGACTAATTTCTACCCTCTGTAGAAAAGAAAAGGATGCCAAGAGTTCCGAACTCCTGTTCTCTAGCCTGCATAGCTTGGTTCAAATCACTCTGCCTTGGCTTGTTTTGCGATAACTATGAACGTATAACCTATTTCTACATTTTTAAGTTAGAAATTCGAACCATATACTTCATTGCATTAATTGCGTATGCATCAACTTTGTTCCTATATATAATATATTATAGACATTTATACGATTCAATAATCAATCATAAATCTTTGATTCAATATTTAACATACGATTCAATTCTCAAAATTAAAAAAAAAAGATTCGGATACGATTCAGGATTTCACAACCTTCGATACAGAAAAATATAAAATACTCCCTCTGTCCTAAAATTTGTGTCCTCTATTCTATTTTCATCTGTCCTAAAATACTGGCCAACTTCCGTTTATAGTTATATTTTTTAGTCAAACTCTCAAATATATCCTTCAATTTTTTATAATTATAAACTTATTTTTAAATATTATCAATCAAAACCTTAAATGATATCTTCCTCAATAATAAACAAATCTACTAAATTAATCCATATATACTTTTATTTTTATCTTCTATTTATACGTCTTAAATGATATCTTCCTCAATAGGAAACAAAATTACTAAATCAATCCATAAATATATTTATTTTTATATTCAATTTAAACATTTCTATAAATAATAAATTTACCAAATACGAATTTTTCTTATGTGCTCCATATACTCCTTTTAATTTTAGTAATAACATAACATTTAATAGGGATAGTTTTGTACATTCCTCCGGTCACCTTAATATCTTGACTTAGTCAAAGAGGACTAATAATTTAGGACGGAGGGAGTAAAGAATAGTATTTGGGCTGATCGTGCGCCTAGTGGATCCCCAAGCCCAAGTTGGAAACTATATTTTCTACCCTCAAACCCTTAAAATTGATTCCATTTTTCCACGTTTGCCGAAGGCTCCCCAAATTTCATCTCGTGTTTCATAAACCCTAGACTTAAATTTTCAATTTCTAAATCATCATCTCTTTAAATCTTTTTTATTTCTCTCTTCAGCAAAAATCCAATTTGGTTCCTTGAATCAATCTACTTAAAACCATATCTCTCCGATTCAAATCTGGTCAGTGGTGGTAACTAAATTTGATTTTGGAAAATTCAATTCAAATTCCCGAAATTGTTTTTTTCTCTTCTTCTAGGGTTTAATCATTGAAATGGTGATGTTCCTGAGAAGTCATGCCAGAAGAGAGGCAGAAGAAGAAAGGGAAAGAGATAAAAGAGGGATTATATACAGATGTACTCCCATTTTTAGACCCGATAGACAAATGTACCCCCGTTTTTTTTCCATTTACAGATATACTCCTGTTGGATGGAAAACATCCAAAAAAGTTAGAAAAGTCAATTTCTCGGTCACATGGTCAATATCTCGTTGAACGACATGACAAAATGAAATCTTAGATTACAATTTTGTCCTTTGATACGTGGAGAAATATCGTGTGAACATGGACATCTCGAAGAAATTTAAGGGATATGATTTAGTCGATAGTTATTAACGCAACCTAACCTGTTCATTTTTCTTTCTCTATCTCTATTCTGTTCATCTTCTCCACTTCTCTTCTCCATAGCAACATCAGTCCCGATCGACGTCACCACTACTCTCATTTGAATATCACAACCGCCACCACCGGTAACACCTTCTTCTTCGGTTACTGCTTTTTCTTCTACATGTAATTCTTCTGATGTTGCAGAATTTAGTTATAAATTGATTTAGGGTTCTTATTAATTTGACCTTTTTACTGAAATTCGATGTATAAACCTTCATGGGTTTCTTCAATTTCATCTTTTTAGTTCATAATTTTGTGTTCTAATTTGAATCGATGATGTTAATTTGAGCTGATTTAAATCGGTGGAGGAAAGTTTTTAGGTGGACAAGGAATAAAAAACGGTGTTGATTTACATGGTTAGACGATGAAGAACAAGTATCAGTTGTGTTAGATGGTTGATTGAGACAGTTGTGTTGATTGTTACATGTAATTGCAGATGCAGAATTAGGGTTTAGTTGAAGATACAGAGATTTGATGCTCAGAAATGGTGAGTGTTTGCCGAGAGATGATGTCGCTAATGTACATCTCATCATATGATTAAAGGGTTCTAACATGATTATGTAGCTGTGAGATAGTTAGGGTTTCTAAAGATGAGTAATTGAAAGAATCTGATGATGATACTGAATGATTTAAGAGTTGGTTAAGCTTCGAATTATGAGATAATTTGTTTAATGGCTGATCCGTGGAAGTTTGAAGATGGAGTTAAGTCGTTGGTGGTAATGAATTATAATGGTCTGAGATAGTTTGCAGTAATGTCCACAGTTTCGTGTTGGGTTAGATGAATGCTTAGGAAAGTTACATGATAGGGTACAACTGCTTCAATGAGTTGTGTGAGATGATTGAATGAACATGTAATGCTCATGGTGGTTTGAGGGGTGAAGTTGCTATTGGTTGGGTCACTGGTGTCAAGGAAAAACTAGGTCTGTTGAGGGCTATTGTGCTACAACTTTTTGTTGATAAGAAGGTGGTTATGGGTTATGAAAAATCTACATAACTGACAAGGTGTTGCTGCAATTGATTTATGGGTTGCAGCTGTATTGAAGGAGATAAAAATGGTGGTGGACTTTGTTGAATGAAGTCAGGGAAAGAATATAATACTTGTAGTTGCTGCAGCAGTCGAGTTGTTGATACTGACTGGTGAAGTTAGATGAGCTTTACAGGTGTGTGTTGAATGGCAGTATGACACTGGTAGAGCTGTAGCAAGAAGAATACAAGGAAGAATTACAGGTTGTGCCTTTGGCTGGTGGTACTGGTGGTATGAACTGTAGGAATTGAGCTTAGGTTATTGAAGTGGTAGCTGCTACTGAGATGAGACTGTTGGTGCTGCTATTTTCCATGGATTTATGACTAAGTTTTGCACTACAAATTGCAGATAATGGTGTTATGTGTTAAGTGGTAATGCTTGAAGTAATCATTGCAGGTGTTATGAGGAGATGGAAACAACTGTAATTGCAAGTAAATGAGCATTGCAGGTGAACTGGATGAACTTCTGTTGTGTGGAGTTGTAATGAGGAGAAGCAAAAACTATGGGTGTTACAATTTGATAGTGGAATTTGGTTATGCTTTCAAGGAAAGTGCCTGAGATATGACTAAATTGAGTTATCTGGAGTTGTAGATGTGAAGGATTGCAATGGGAATGGTTGATATGACAGTGTGATGAGATATCTGGAGTTGTAGATGTGAAGGATTGCAAATGAATTGAGCCTTAGGAGGATATTGGACCATGATGGTGCAACACAAGTTCAGGCCGTGCAATGGCCTTGGCCAAGATGTCTCAGCCAATCAGCCGCATACGCATTCTGACTCGTTTCTGATTATTTTCCGTTACACTTCATTTCTGCTCCAGTGTTTTTTTTTATTTTAGAGTGCCACATGTCAAAGAGATAGTGACAAGTACAGACGGTTGTGTATAGTCTAAACTGACATCTTAACCTGCGATTTAAATGAATTGAACTGGTATGGGGTTAACTCAGCGATTTAAAGGTCTAGAAGGTCTTTTTAACATGACTTAACTGCTGATGTGGAGGATAACTTTCCGTTAGGCGTTTTTTCAAAAAAAACGGTCAAAACAGGGGTACATCTGTAAAAGTGAAAAAAACGGGGGTACATCTGTATGCGCACAAAAAAACAGGGGTACATCTGTATTTCACCCATAAAAGAGAAAGAGAAAAAGATGGTTCTATGAATTCAGTCACGGATGATTGCTTCAAGTTTCTACCTGAAGATATCAAATTAGACATTTTAACTCGTTTACCCACTCAATCGGTGCTCGATTCCAAGTTGGTATGCACCAATTGGAGGAAAATCATATCTCATCATCCATCGTTCTCCAGGATGCAACTATTTCGTCTTCTCAATAATCCTTCTTCTACTGCTGGTGCTGTTGATGATTCAGATGGTAAGTTGGAATTTATTGCTTTGAATGATGATTATGAAATTCAACATTTAGAATTTAGTGAAAATCAGTCAACAACAGCACTCATTGAAAGAATTACAAAGATTAAGTTTACCCCTTGTTTTGATCGTCGTATCATTGTGGTTGGTTCTTGCAATGGTTTAGTATGCCTTACTCGATACCTTTGTTCCTCGAAAAACTCTGATCAAATTTTTACAGAAATTGTCTGTATTTGTAACCCCATCAACAAGGAGTATGTTCTACTTCCTCAGATTAAACTTGATTCTTCTGTGCAAGAGAAAACTAGATGGATTTACGGGTTTGGTTATGTTGATTCCACCGATGAGTATAAGGTTGTAGGAATAGGAATGTATGATTTCCTGTATGTACAAGTTTACATTTATACTCTAGGCAGAGGGATCGGATGGAGAAACCTTGGGAAGTTCGATGATTATCATTATCTATTCGATTCAGGGACACCAACTCTGTTTGTCAATGGAGCTCTTTACTGGTACGACAAAGAATCAGAAATAATCAAGACCTTCAATTTGGCGGAGGAAAAATTTGGTGAAAATATTTTGCCACCTCCTTACCCACCAAAAGAATATCCATATTGGAGGGATTCTGAAATACGGGTTTTGGATGGGTTTTTGTATATGTCTGTTTCTCTACGTGATCAAGGAGTTGATAGGGATGACATATGGCTATTAAGGAAGAAGAATGAGAATCATTATATGAAAGATCAAGAGGAAAATCAGTCTTGGGTTTGTACTAAGGAGTTTAGGATTGACGAATTCAAAAGCCAATTGTTAGCCGTTACAAAGAGTGATGGTGTTTTATTCTACAGGAATGAGTATCTCCATGTTTACGACCCAAAAGCTTCAACCTGGAAATGGTTTTTGCATTTGAAGAAACGAGTAATCCAAGTATTACCTCACAAGAATACCCTAGTCTCGTTGAAGGAATTAGGGGAAGAAGATTCAAAAACAATAGAGCCCATACAAGTTGAGGAAACAATAAATAGCCATGATCAGCCTTTGAAGCAGCTAGAGGAGGATGAAATCCCTGCGCACACACTTATATGCTGGTAATCTCTGTTTAGTTCCTCAAGTAATACTTATATTAGTACTTCATAGAGTCGTCCAATTGGTATATGAGGATGGTTACAAATGGAAGGTATAATTGGAAGAATTCATCTACATCAGGTTATTTGTACTATTGCAGGGGGTACTAGAACTGCTACAGTTAAGTGGTAAAAACTATTGAATGGGCTGTGTTTGAATTGCAGGAAAATTATTATAAGATCTGATTCCAAGGCTGTAATTGGTCAATTTTGTAGCTGTCATGTCCCTCTCGATTCATTTGATCCACATGGGACAGAGCTAAGAGAAGCCTATAGGAGATGCAGTATTCCCACTGTAAAAGTAAATTTAGTAATTTATACTTAGTGGCATATCTACTTCGTATTCTTCATCTGTGGAGAGAGTTTAGTAAAACATTTGATAATATTTATTTAAAGATGATTTAGAATGTTATAAATCATTAATTAAATAATATTTTTTTTTAAATATAAATCTGCATATTCACTCGTTTCTAATCCATCCACCTGCCCACCCACGAATGTTAGAATGAAAATTAACACCCACTATTTAGATGGAATGAGTGTGGATGACACGAAACCCCAAAATCCTAAAAGGATATAGACAGAGTTTTTTAAATCGCTGTGATTCACGATTTGAATTATATGATTCCCTTCAGAAAATTT
>JAJJWX010003717.1:0-55463 GCA_023529315.1 Papaver bracteatum | reverse complement strand
AGGCCATTGTGTAATCTACTCGGTAAAGATGTTGCATTTGTGTTTGATGATGCTTGTGTGCCCATCTTGGGAGGAGCTCAAAACTCTTTTAACTTCGGCCCCTATAGATCAGACCTCCTGATTTAATTGCCTTTTGAAATCATGTGTGACGCATCTGAATTTGCTATTGGAGATGTCTTGGAGTCAGCGAGTTGAGCCAAAGCAACCTTTGTATGATCTCTTATGCTAGTAGACAACACGAATGAGAACAAATGGATTAGTGACAACCGAAAAAGAGATGCTAGCTGTTGTGTTTGCATTAGATAAAGTTTAGATCTTATTTGATAGGATCTAAAATAATCATTTATATTCTGACCATGCCGCATTGAGATATCTTTTATCTAAAGAAGATGCCAAGGCTCGTCTAATTCGATGGATACTCTTTTACAAGAGTTCTACCTCGAAATTCGAGATAAAAAAGATTCGAGAGAATGTTGTTTCTGATCACTTATCTAGATTGAATGTCGAGTCTACTGATGAATCACAGATTATTAGAGTATCTTTCCCAGATGAACAACGTGCTGGTTTCCTGAAATGCCATGGTTTGCCAACATCGTGAACTACCTTGCTACGGGTAGGATGCCACTTCATTGGTCTAAACAAGACCGGTCTAAGTTCTTGGCCGAAGTGAAACATTTCCTATGGGATGACCCATATCTGTTCAAATACTGCCACGACCAAATCATTAGGAAATGTGTCCTAACTCGAACAAAGGGATGTCATCTGTTTTTTGTCATGATCAAGCATGTGGAGGCCACTTTAGTGCAAAGAAAACTGCTGCAAAGATCTTACATAGTGGTTTTTACTGGCCAACATTGTTTAAGGATAGCCATGCATTCTGTATTTCTTGTGACCGTGCCAGAATTGGGAAGTATATCAAAAACGAAACATGATGCCCTTACAACCCATTTTGATTGTTGATCTATTTTATGTATGGGGTATTGATTTCATGGGTCCATTTCTAGCTCTGGAGGAAAGTTGTACATTCTTGTTGCTGTTGACTATGTTTCTAAAGTGGGTAGAAGCAATTGCAACCAAAACTAATGACCACAAGGTGGTACTTTCGTTCTTAAAGGAAAACATATTTTCTCTATTTGGAACCCTAGGCTATAATCGGTGACGGTGGTTCACATTTCTGCAATAGGCCTTTTTGAGTCACTTAGTCCGTAAGTATGGCATAACTCATAAAGTTGCAACTCCATATCATCCACGGACCGTGGCCGGGTAGAGGTTTCAAATAGGGAGATTAAGCACATTCTAGAAAAGAAGGTTAACCCGTCTAGAAAAGATTGGTCTTTAAGATTGAATGATGCATTATGGGCCTATATAACTTCATACAAGACCCCCATTGGTATGTCCCCTTACAGACTTGTGTACGGTAAAGCTTGTCATCTTACCTGTTGAACTTGAACATCGTGCATATTGGGTTGTAAAAGCTGAACTTTGATCTAGATAAGGCGGGCACCCAAAGGAAACTTCAACTCAATGAGTTGGAAGAACTTAGAAATGATGCATATGATAATGCAAAAATGTACAAACAAATAATGAAGGTGTTCCATGACAAACGCATTTTGCGCAAGTCATTCACTCCAGGCCAGAAAGTTCTATTGTATAACTCACGATTGCACCTTTTTCCAGGAAAATTGCGTTCTAAATGGACCGAGGCCCGTTCGTGGTGCGAACAATTTTCCCCCATGGGGCTGTAGAACTAGAAGATGTAACAACCAAGAATGTCTTCAAGGTCAATGGGCAGAGACTGAAGCCGTTCCTTGAACCAATTCCACCTGAGATTGAAACAACTCATCTTGCTGATCCGATCTATGTGGACTGAAAAGTTCACCCCTTGTACATACCACAGATATCTTCCCTGATGGTTGCTTTAGACATACTCCACTGTCTTTGGTTTGGCATCTGGTAATCTCTTTCCTTTGAATCTGTTTTGTTCTCATGGTTTGTTGTTGTTTCTATCATATTTTGAAACATTGAGGGCAATGTTAGATTTAGGTTTGGGGGAGTATTTGCATATGGCATTGTGAGTCTTTTCTATGACCAGCTGTGTAGCGGGTCTTGCATTTTTTTGTTTTTGTTATTTTCTATGACCAGCTGTGAGCAGGTCTTTTGTAGGATCCTTTGTAGTCTTTTCCATTCTTCTATGACCAGCTGTGGAGCGGGTCTTTTGTAGGATCCTTTGTAGTCTTTTGCATTTTTGTGTTGTTGTTTTCTTGACCAGCTGTGTATCTCTAAAAAAAAAAAAAAAAAAAAAATGACCAGGCGGGTCTTTTGTGTAGTCGGGTCCTATGACCAGCTAAAAAAAAATGATGACCAAGGGTCCCCTAAAAATTTTGATGAGTGCCAAATATTGCATATTCATACACCTTTTCATTGGCACTTAACTCATCTTTCGCGCTTCAAAGTCATATATTATCCCAAATTCTGCATTTTTACCATCTTCAAGAATAAATATTTGTATTAATTAATTTTGTGTTTTTAAGTACTAAATAAAGCTTGGAAGAATTGAGAAGACAAAAGAGAAGAAAGTTGGAAGTGTTGCAACCCGTTCGCGCATTAGTGGCAACCTGTTTACAATACATGGGATTAAACTACCCATAATCCAAAACCCATGATCCAAAACCCAAGACCCAAATCCATTTCCACCTCACCACCATTGGATTCCAAAACATCCACCTCACCCCATTGGATTCCAAAACATCCACCTCACCCCATTGGATTCCAAAACATCCACCTCACCCCATTGGATTCCAAAACATCCACCTCACCACCATTGGATTCCAAAACATCCACCTCAACCCATTGTATTCCAAAACATCCATCAAGTGAGAAAACATGTTTTGTTGAGTAAATAATTGCCAAAATTCGAATCCAAGTGAGAGAGAATTTTGTGTATAAATAGAGAGGGTTGTTGTGTTGAAAACTCATCCAAGAATAGCTTGTTCATGTTAGTTTATCAAATTTCAATTTTGTTGTAATGTTCTTCATGTTCTAATTTCATTTACTAGGGTTTAGATGAAGCCCTAATCTCATTGGTATGTATTCATATCTTGTATCTTATTCTTGAAAGTTTAGAATTGTTTAAAGATATAATTTAATCCAAGTTTGTCAACATCTTGCTCTCACAATGTATGCCATGTATCCATTGTAGTTAGAATATCTCTATGTTGATTATGCTACAACTCATGCTTAACCAAATATTGATCTTTAGATTAGTTGTGCTTAATTAGACAATTAATGCTTTGGAGAAATACTTTAGTTGTGATTAAATTATCCATTGGAGAAACACCTTAGTTATACGGTAGACTTGAATCTACTATAAGGACAAGAATAATATTACAAGTTGAATGCATATCATAGGTTATTGGTGGATTTGAATACCCTAGTATCCATATTATCATTGTTTACATATCTTGTTATTTGCATCTTTTACTTTTATTATTTCAGTCACTTGAAAATCATATCGACAGTATCGACAAAATCAAACCCCTTTTGGTTACTCTCTGAATCAGGATTTAGAATCAACTTCTACACTCTCCAAGTCTCTGTGGTTCGACCTGTGCTTGCCCTGTGTTGCTTGTCGACACTGTGCACTTGCAGTTTATACATAGAAGTAGGTATCTTTCCGAGCCTACCAAGTTTTTGGCGCCGTTGCCGGGGACTCGGTAGTGGTGTAGTTCATTTTTCATCTCCTGTCACTGTTCATAAATTGTCTCCTGGAACTGTAGCATTTTACTGTAGATAAAACGATGTACACAAAGTCACTGTTACTGTAGCATATTCAGGAACACCAAAAAAAAAAAAAAAAAAAAAAAAACGCCCGCCCAGAACAGTCGCATAAAACTGTCGCACTTCAACAACAGTTATTCACTGTGTCACTGTTAAACAACGACAGTTATTCTCTGTGTCGTTCTTCGTGTTCTTCAGAACGACAGTTCTGAAGCGTCTGTTCTTCGTGTTCTTCATCTGTTACTGTTACTGTAGCAACGATAGTTCACTGTTACTGTTACTATTCACAGTCAATTTTACACTTTTTTTTTTTTTTTTATTTTGCTTTTGCTTTAAAACTTCGAAACCCTAACTACCTCTTTTGAGCTCAACAGGTGCCTGAGTAGCTGTTGTAAAGGCGAAGGAAAGGAAGCGAAAGAAAGCGGAAGAAGTTTTTATTTTAATAAAAAAAAAAAGAAAAAAAAAAGAGAGTTTATTTTATTTATTTTTAGTTTGTATTAGGATTCCTTTACTCTTGTAATTTTCTTTTTCTTTTGCACTTTATTTTGGACTTTGGACTTGGACATTCTATTTTTATTTTTTATTTTTAAACCCTACGGAAGGGTATTATTAAATATCAACTGTTTGCAGAGAAGGACGGTGATTACAATATCACCTCGGCCCCTCGGGTTCGTTCATGACATAGGAGTCATGGCCCGAGTCGACAACAACGGTTCATCCCCCGTCTGGAACGGGAGGTAAGTTTGTCGAAACACTCGCGAATCCCTTGTTAGCGAGTTACTGTATTCCTTCGTTTGCATATATGTTGAGGAATTGAATACGGCTGCTTTATTTTCCTAGTAAAGGGCAAGGACTGGCCATACAAGATAAGGGTTCGGATTTCATCACCGTTCTCTTCTTGCCCGCCTTAGGAAAACGATACATACGCGAACCTAAGCTTTAAAATTTTGAATAGAACAAGACCTATAAGGTAACGAGCTTAGTAGGAAAGTCATTTGAAAAATATTGGTTACTCTTTAAGCATACTTCGAAGTTCATGACGGTTTCTGTAAATTGAATGCGTGACTGCGCCGCCTTGTAATACGGTGAGGCCTTGGGTATCAAAGCTCTAGCAGCTTCCCTCGCCTCTATTCAATTTACTTAAACTCGGATTGATTCCAGAGGGTTTGCTCAGATTGTAACGAATTCCCTTTCGAAGGATTAGAAGCTGGTCTAGAAAACAATCTAAGTGGAGCCATCATGCTTTTTGTTTGCTAGAAATCAGTAGGTTTACTGTGGTGGAGTCATCCTTGTTTGTGATTGCATAGAACTTGCCTTCTAGGTGAATGGTTAACATGCTTGATGTGCTAGATAGGCTATGATTGTGTCTTTTAGAGACCATACACGCCGACTAGTTAGAATCAGTCAAGAAGAGTTAATTGAAATACATAGTTCTGAGGCAGACAGTCCAAACCCATCCGAAACAATGGGAGAACCAGTAAACCCAGTCCGTAGTCTAAAGGACTACATGTACCCAACGAGGACAACCCAGTCCTCGTGCATTGTCTTACCAGCTATTGATGGACAATTTGAGCTAAAGGCAAGTATCCTCAATATGTTGCCTAAATTTAAAGGGGTTGAAGCTGAAAATCCCTACCACCATGTGAGAGAGTTCGAGGAAATTTGTGGGACTCTTCGGATCAACCAAATGACGGATAAGCACCTCAAAATGAAACTTTTTCCTTTTTCTTTGATAGACAAAGCCAAGACTTGGCTGTGTGCTCAACAGCCACAGTCATTTCATACATGGGATGCTCTTACGAAAGAGTTCTTCAAAAAGTTCTTCCCAAACCATAAGACTACGACAATTCGTCAAAGTCTGAATAGTTTTGTGCAATTAGAGGAGGAAAATTTGGCAAAATATTTGGAGAGATTCAATGAATTATTGCTCCAATGTCCTCACCATGGTTTTGAAAAATGGAGACTTGTGCAAATTTTGTATGAAGGTTTAGATGTCAAGAACCGAACTACAGTTGAGACCATGTGCAATGGTCAATTTATTGAAAAAACTGCTGATGAGTCTTGGGATTTCTTAATCGAAGTCGCTGAAAACACTCAGCAGTGGGAATCCCCCCGTGAACCAAATAGGATTACCCTTGCATCCAATGTTCATAGAATTGACTCTGACTTCGAAGGAAGTGCAAAGATGGCATCCTTGGCCAGGAGAATAGAAAAGCTAGAGCTAGAAAAGAATGGAAAAACTAATATCCCTACTCTCCGTAGTCAAATTGAAATGGCCACTTGTGCCGCATGCCATAGTTCAGACCATCTAGTGGACACTTGTCCAGACCTCCATGCATTTCAAGAGTCTAAAACCGAGGAAGCCAATGTATTGTACCAAAGGCAAGAGAACAACCCATATTCTCAGACCTACAACCCAGGGTGGAGAAATCACCCTAACTTTTCATGGTCTAAGGGGCATGTGCAAGGGGGAACATCAAATAATAACCAAGGATACCCTTATCCTAGAAACCCCCAAGTGCAACCACATTCTCAGTACCCTGCAGAGAAAAAGCCTAGCTTCGAAGAAAGTTTCGGTTTGTTGACCCAAAATTTGGTACAACTTCAAAAGACCACAGACCAACGTTTTTCAAGTCTAGAACTTAAAATGGGTCAAATTTGTGAAGCATTGAATGAAAGAGACAAAGGAAAACTTCCTAGTCAACCCCAACAAAATCCAAAAACTGTATATCAGGCAGAAAATTCAACTCGAAATGAGGCCTCCAATAATCAAGTAAATGCTGTCACCACTCTTCGTAGTGGTAAAGTTGTTGAAAACAATGTAGGTGTACCACAGTCGAGTGAGTCTACATCAGACTCACCAGTGCATAAAATACCACAGAAAACACCTATTGTTGAAAACAAATCTGAGCAACATAAGAATTCCCATAATTCTAATGTCTCTACACCATCTCATGTACCTGTTGCTCCATTCCCACAAAGATTGGTGCAACAAAAAGAGAGTACACAGTACAACGAGATTTTAGAAATGTTCAAACGAGTTAACATCAACATCCCATTTCTTGATGCAATCAAGCAAGTCCCTGCTTATGCTAAATTCCTTAAGGATCTATGCACACAAAAGCGAAAGCTTCATGTGCATAAGCGTGCTTTTCTCACTGAGCAAGTGAGTGCAATCATTCAAAGCAACACACCACCTAAGTTTAAAGACCCAGGTAGTCCAACTATCACATGCAAAATAGGTGACCATACGGTTAAGAAGGCGTTGCTAGACTTAGGGGCAAGTGTGAATTTACTGCCATATTCAGTATATGTACAGTTAGGTCTTGGAGAGTTGAAGGAAACACCTATAACTCTGCAATTGGCGGACAAATCCATCAAAGTGCCACGTGGTGTGGTAGAAGATGTTTTGATTAAGGTTGATAAATTTTACTTTCCTGTGGACTTCATCGTTTTAGATACTCAACCTGTGCAAAACCCTGACAGTCACATTCCTGTCATTTTGGGACGTCCTTTCTTAGCGACGTCCAATGCAATCATTAACTGCCGTAATGGAGTGCTGAAGTTGTCATTTGGTAATATGACTGTGGAGTTGAATGTTTTCAATGCTAGCCAACAACAATTAGATCTTGATGATGATAATGATGTGCATGAAATCAACATGATTGAAAGTTTGATTCAGGAGTCGCTACCTAGTAGCATGTCTGTTGACCCTTTGGATGCTTGTTTGAATAATTTCAACCTGGATCTGTTTGATGATGAATACATAAGTGAAGTGAATACTTTGCTTGAATCCACACCACTCATGGACACGTCTAAGTGGAAAGCTAGAGTGGAACCACTTCCACTCTTGGAATCCAAGTTTGTTCCATCTCTTGTTGAGCCACCAAAGCTCGAACTGAAACCATTGACTGATACTCTTAAATATGTTTTTTTGGGACCTTCTAATACTTTGCCTGTAATCATTTCATCTGCCTTAGATACAAAACAGGAAAGAAAACTTTTAGAAGTGCTTAAGGAGCATAAAGAAGCATTAGGATGGACCATCTCGGACCTTAAAGGCATAAGCCCCACTGATTGCATGCACCATATAAACCTTGAGGACAATGCCAAACCATCTAGGGAGATGCAAAGGCGTCTCAATCCTAACATGAAAGAGGTTGTTAAGAGTGAGATCATAAAGCTTCTTGATGCGGGTATCATATACCCAGTTCCTGATAGCAAGTGGGTCAGTCCCATTCAAGTGGTACCCAAGAAGTCTGGCATTACTGTAGTTCAAAATGAGAAGAATGAGCTTGTCCCCACCCGTGTAACTACAGGGTGGAGAGTTTGTATTGACTATAGGAAATTGAACACAAGAAACTAAGAAAGATTATTTTCCGCTGCCCTTCATTGATCAAATGCTAGAAAAGTTGTCGGGACATAGGTACTATTGTTTCTTAGATGGCTATTCAGGCTACAACCAAATTCACATAGCACCCGAAGATCAGCATAAGACCACATTTACTTGTCCGTATGGAACATTTGTTTATCGTCGTATGCCTTTTGGGTTGTGTAATGCACCTGCTACTTTTCAAAGATGTATGATGAGCATATTTTCAGACATGATAGATGAGTTTCTTGAAATCTTCATGGATGATTTTTCTGTCTTTGGCTCTTCTTTTGATGAATGTTTGCATCATCTTACTCGTGTGATTATTCGGTTTAAAGAAAAGAATTTGATCTTGAATTGGGAAAAATGTCATTTCATGGTTGACTCAGGCATTGTTCTAGGGCATATCATCTCAGAAAAAGGCATAGAAGTAGATAAAGCCAAGGTTGATATCATTCGACACTTGCCTCAACCTCGCTCTGTGAGGGAGGTTAGATCATTTTTAGGCCATGCTGGTTTCTACCGTAGATTCATCAAAGATTTCAGTAAGATCTCAAGGCCATTGTGTAATCTACTCAGTAAAGATGTTGCATTTGTGTTTGATGATGCTTGTGTGCATGCTTGGGAGGAGCTCAAAACTCTTTTAACTTCGGCCCCTATAGTCCGACCTCCTGATTGGAAATTGCCTTTTGAAATCATGTGTGACGCATCTGATTTTGCTGTTGGAGCTGTCTTAGGTCAGCGAGTTGACAAACAACCCTATGTGATCTACTATGCTAGTAAGACACTGAATGAGGCACAAATGGATTATTCAACAACCGAAAAAGAGATGCTAGCTGTTGTGTTTGCATTAGATAAGTTTAGATCTTATTTGATAGGATCTAAAATCATCATATATTCTGACCATGCCGCATTGAGATATCTTTTATCTAAAAAAGATGCCAAGGCTCGTCTAATTCGATGGATACTCTTGTTACAAGAGTTCCACCTCGAAATTCGAGATAAAAAAGGGTCAGAGAATGTTGTTTCTGATCACTTATCTAGATTGAATGTCGAGTCTACTGATGAATCACAGATTATTAGAGTATCTTTCCCAGATGAACAACTGATGCTAGTTTCTGAAATGCCATGGTTTGCCAACATCGTGAACTACCTTGCTACAGGTAGGATGCCACTTCATTGGTCTAAACAAGACCGGTCTAAGTTCTTGGCCGAAGTGAAACATTTCCTATGGGATGACCCATATCTGTTCAAATACTGCCCTGACCAAATCATTAGAAAATGTGTCCCCAACTCTGAACAAAGGGATGTCATCTCTTTTTGTCATGATCAAGCATGTGGAGGCCACTTTAGTGCAAAGAAAACTGCTGCAAAGATATTGCATAGTGGTTTTTACTGGCCAACATTGTTTAAGGATAGCCATGAATTATGTATTTCTTGTGACCGGTGCCAGAAATTGGGAAGTATATCAAAACGAAACATGATGCCCTTACAACCCATTTTGATTGTTGAGCTATTTGATGTATGGGGAATTGATTTCATGGGTCCATTTCCTAGGTCTGAAGGAAAGTTGTACATTCTTGTTGCTGTTGACTATGTTTCTAAGTGGGTAAAAGCAATTGCAACCAAAACTAATGACCACAAGGTGGTACTTTCGTTCTTAAAGGAAAACATATTTTCTCGATTTGGCACCCCTAGAGCTATAATCAGTGACGGTGGTTCACATTTCTGCAATAGGCCTTTTGAGTCCTTAGTCCGTAAGTATGGCATAACTCATAAAGTTGCAACCCCATATCATCCACAGACCAGTGGCCAGGTAGAGGTTTCAAATAGGGAGATTAAGTACATTCTAGAAAAGACGGTTAACCCGTCTAGAAAAGATTGGTCTTTAAGATTGAATGATGCTTTATGGGCCTATAGAACTGCATAAAAGACCCCCATTGGTATGTCCCCTTACAGACTTGTGTACGGTAAAGCTTGTCATCTCCCTGTAGAGTTAGAACATCGTGCATATTGGGCTGTAAAGAAACTGAACTTTGATCTAGATAAAGCTGGCACCCAAAGGAAGCTTCAACTCAATGAGTTGGAAGAGTTAAGAAATGATGCATATGATAATGCAAAAATGTACAAACAAAGAATGAAGGTGTTCCATGACAAACGCATTTTGCGCAAGTCATTCACTCCAGGCCAGAAAGTTCTATTGTATAACTCACGACTGCACCTTTTTCCAAGAAAATTACGTTCTAAATGGACAGGCCCGTTCGTGGTGCGAACAATTTTCCCCCATGGGGCTGTAGAACTAGAAGATGTAACAACCAAGAATGTCTTCAAGGTCAATGGGCAGAGACTGAAGCCGTTCCTTGAACCAATTCCACCTGAGATTGAAACAACTCATCTTGCTGATCCGATCTATGTGGACTGAAAAGTTCACCCCTTGTACATACCACAGATATCTTCCCTGCTGGTTGCTTTAGACATACTCCACTGTCTTTGGTTTGGCATCTGGTAATCTCTTTCCTTTGAATCTGTTTTGTTCTCATGGTTTGTTGTTGTTTCTATCATATTTTGAAACATTGAGGGCAATGTTAGATTTAGGTTTGGGGGAGTATTTGCATATGGCATTGTGAGTCTTTTCTATGACCAGCTGTGTAGCGGGTCTTGCATTTTTTTGTTTTTGTTATCTTCTATGACCAGCTGTGTAGCGGGTCTTTTGTAGGATCCTTTGTAGTCTTTTGCATTCTTCTATGACCAGCTGTGGAGCGGGTCTTTTGTAGGATCCTTTGTAGTCTTTTGCATTTTTGTGTTGTTGTTTTCTATGACCAGCTGTGTAGCGGGTCTCTAAAAAAAAAAAAAAAAAAAATGATGACCAGCTGTGTAGCGGGTCCCTAAAAAATTATTTTGTCTCGGATCTTGTGTTTGGTATCTGATGATCAGCGTGTAGCGGTCAACAAAAAAAATATTAATTAAAAAAAAAAATGATGATCAGCTGTGTAGCGGGTCTTAAAAAAAAAAAAAAAAAAAAATGGTCACAAATTATCAAGGTTCTACGAAATTCCGAAGTTCATCATCTACAGTTGAAGACCGAAGACGAAGGCATTTCTATGGATGCTCTGAATTTGGAGAAGGTTTTGTGGGTACATCTTTGGTAGGCCCTCACGAGACTACAACTCGTCCACTAGGGACACTTAGGGGTTTAAAGGCTTGATGCATACGCTAAATGCATTCGAGAGACCAGCGACAGTGGTATAGTTAGGATTTCTGGATTTCTGTTTCACTTGAGGACAAGTAAAATTCAGGTTTGGGGGTATTTGATCTGTATGAATATTGCATATTCATACACCTTTTCATTGGCACTTAACTCATCTTTCGCGCTTCAAAGTCATATATTATCCCAAATTCTGCATTTTTACCATCTTCAAGAATAAATATTTGTATTAATTAATTTTGTGTTTTTAAGTACTAAATAAAGCTTGGAAGAATTGAGAAGACAAAAGAGAAGAAAGTTGGAAGTGTTGCAACCCGTTCGCATTAGTGGCAACCTGTTTACAATACATGGGATTAAACTACCCATAATCCAAAACCCATGATCCAAAACCCAAGACCCAAATCCATTTCCACCTCACCACCATTGGATTCCAAAACATCCACCTCACCCCATTGGATTCCAAAACATCCACCTCACCCCATTGGATTCCAAAACATCCACCTCACCCCATTGGATTCCAAAACATCCACCTCACCACCATTGGATCCCAAAACATCCACCTCAACCCATTGTATTCCAAAACATCCATCAAGTGAGAAAACATGTTTTGTTGAGTAAATAATTGCCAAAATTCGAATCCAAGTGAGAGAGAATTTTTGTGTATAAATAGAGAGGGTTGTTGTGTTGAAAACTCATCCAAGAATAGCTTGTTCATGTTAGTTTATCAAATTTCAATTTTGTTGTAATGTTCTTCATGTTCTAATTTCATTTACTAGGGTTTAGATGAAGCCCTAATCTCATTGGTATGTATTCATATCTTGTATCTTATTCTTGAAAGTTTAGAATTGTTTAAAGATATAATTTAATCCAAGTTTGTCAACATCTTGCTCTCACAATGTATGCCATGTATCCATTGTAGTTAGAATATCTCTATGTTGATTATGCTACAACTCATGCTTAACCAAATATTGATCTTTAGATTAGTTGTGCTTAATTAGACAATTAATTCTTTGGAGAAATACTTTAGTTGTGATTAAATTATCCATTGGAGAAACACCTTAGTTATACGGTAGACTTGAATCTACTATAAGGACAAGAATAATATTACAATTGAATGCATATCATAGGTTCTTGGTGGATTTGAATACCCTAGTATCCATATTATCATTGTTTACATATCTTGTTATTTGCATCTTTTACTTTTATTATTTCAGTAACTTGAAAATCATATCGTCGTATCGACAAAATCAAACCCCTTTTGGTTACTCTCTGAATCAGGATTTAGAATCAACTTCTACACTCTCCAAGTCTCTGTGGTTCGACCTGTGCTTGCCCTGTGTTGCTTGTCGACACTGTGCACTTGCAGTTTATACATAGAAGTAGGTATCTTTCTGAGCCTACCAACAAACATTTTGTGATGGAATAAGAATGCTAAACTTTTCGAAATAGGTGAATACATATGGTGCTCAGTTCTTGAGTTCACAACAACTGCATATCAAATAGTTCCGTCCATATCATCAGTTGTTGTGTATAGCAATATCCACCACATTATAAATAAACAGGGAGAAAAAGCAGGATTAAAACTAGTAATGCAATATAGTAAACAAATTCTGCTAAGCCAACTTTTTTAGGCAAGTAGTGGCATAATGACCGGGCTGATGATAGTTAGAACACCCTCGCTTTTTCCTCAATTTACTAGATTTCTCTGAGACACACCTGATCCGATCTACTTTCGGACGACCTTTGCCTCTTCTTGTATTGGGATTTAATACTATACGCGCAGAAACACTCTCCGGGACATTCCAAAATTCTGAACTCAATGCCGGGTAAATTGCAGGTGCATACATTGATCGCCATTTCCAAGTTTGGTAGTAATCACCACAAAGAGGGACATTGCTCAAATTATATTTCTCGCAAACCGCTAAAACGTGTGGACACGGCAAATGCTCGTAGTTGATCACTCGGCAGGTGCAAGACTTCTCCAAAATGTTGACTTGGTGCTGATCATTAATACCACGCTCGATGACTTCGTACTGATCTCCAATGATATGGCAACATGAAAAGATTTTTGCAAGTTCCCAACGTTCTTCTAAATTTTTTTCGGCATACGGAGTCAATGGAGCCTTCCAACGAAGAGCTTTTTCTCTAACTTCCTCGAACCATTCCATCAGTGATATCCGAATAAAATCAACTAAATGACAAATGGGCAGACTTTTAGCATTTTTCAATTTTGAATTCCAACTCTCGCTTATGTTAGTGGTCATCAGAGTAAAACGTGCTCTTATAGCCTCGACCCTGGACCACCTATGCTCCCTAATCTCCTGTACATACCTTACTGCTGCGGAGTTGAGTTTAAAAAAATCTTTCATAGCATTGTTGTAATGGCAGGGAGTGTACGCTTTTGCAGCTATGATGAATGAATTCGCCGCGTCGCCGTCGTGAAATTTCTTAAGGATATTTCCTGAATTCATAAACACCCAGTTAGTGTACCAGAGTGCTGAATATGCAAACAAAAAAAAAAAAAATCAAGATAGGGGGAATTAAATATAAGGTTGTGTTGTTTAGTACGTTTAATATGGTAGGCGCAAAATACATGGCACACAGCAGGATACCGGTTCACCATGGCTCTATGAATGTGATCCGATCTATCTGAAACCACTACCAGATCTCGATTCTTCTTCAAATATTCAATCCCAAGCGCATCAAACAAATTTTTAATGAACCAATCACACGAAGCATCATTCTCAGAATCGACAATACCAAACGCAACAGGATAGATTTCTTCATTACCGTCCAACCCTATGGCAGACAGTAGAACTCCAGCGCGTTCCCCAATAAGGTGCGTGCCATCAATAGAAATTGCTGTTCTCGAATAATTCTTGAATCCATCCAGACATACTCCTAGTGCCATGAAATAATACACAAACTCATTCCTAGAATTCGTTTCGATACATGTGACAGTCCCCGGGTTATTATGATCAAGAACATAGCTATAACTAACAAGGTGCTGATATGATTCATCTGTCGTACCTCTGGTCGCCGATTCCGCGTTTACAACCAGTGTGGCCACCTTGTAAATGATAGTTATACCATGTTCGCTAAGCATGTCTGCTCTCAAATCATTCGGTGTATACAGACTATCACACTTTCCAAACTCCGACTCGAACAATTTTGCCATGGCAGGACCAATCCCTTTTATAGCATACTTAGGGTCCGTCTTGTTCTTGCTCTTATCACAACTTTGTTTAGGTTCTGTGCGTTTGATTACCCACCAGGTAAGAGACTTCAGCCGCGATGCCCGCACAAACCAACCGCATGTAGGATCATAACAGCTGGCAACAAGTCGGCTATCGTTGGATGGTTTGGCTATGTACTTGAATGATCCTCTTATTGAAGCAATTTTCAAGCTAAGATGCAGCTGTTTTTTGGTTTTGAAATGGCTACCAGGGGTGAGCTTGCCGTACTTGACTTTATTTGAGGCTGGGGGAGGTGAACTAGCGGGTTCAGGATGTGGAGTTGATTCGGCATCATGAAGCTGAGGATATTTCTTGGGAGCTGCAAGGTTCTCAGAAGCTGCAAGGTTCTCAACAGATATTAGACGTCTACTAACATTTCCAGGCCTGGGAGGGGCTGAAAAAAAAAGTATAATATAAATTAGTTAAACCGTTCTATAGACACATAAATCATGCATCAAATCAAGTGAACGTAAACGGGACTTTCAAACACACATAAACTCCCACAAATAGCGGAACACTGAACAATAACAATAGATTCACCCAAGGTAAAACTACTAACAACTTAAAAATGCTAAATGAAAATCTTTGAAAAGCTACTTGAAGAGCAAACATTAGATCAATCTAATGTCAGATCATCACGATGCGCTAAGGAAGGATTTATAACAACGTGAACATGAAACTGTTTCCCTAGACACATGTAAATAACCGAGATACGATATGTTTACTGAAGACACATGTGAATGTTATAAAATTCAGTTGAGACTACAATTCGTTCAATGCAAAACCTTCATTCATTTCTTCTTCTATCGTTTTATTTTGATCGTTTATGTATATGCAGTGGTTGAATGTAAACATAAATGTCATTCCAGATCATTCCCAATCCACAAAGATTAATAAAGTTAGTCTAGCTACCAGGTATCAATATCTATAGAGCAACATACTATTTATAATCAGAGGAAAAAACTTCGAAATCATGCTAATATCAGCATATGCATAAAAACATACAACAATACTGCTTACCGGCTCAAACGGTTCAAAAATTTCTCTAAAGATTCCAAGAATGAGTAAATTGTTTTATTTAGGTTCAAGACATTGAGAACTGATACAATTGAAAAAAATCAAATAACAAAAATGAAGTTGAGGAAAAGTTGTCACACAAACCTAATATTTTCGAACAACTATTTACTAAAAATGAAACTCCTAATGTCATATAGTTCGCTACAGGAGGAGGAAGATAACAACTCTTACTGGTGAGATTAGGCAGGTGGTATACAGAATGGTTATCCCCAACCATTTACTCAAAATTTTGTTAAATAATGATCAAGTCTCAGCTGGTTTACAAGTTCAATCTCACGAATAACAAGATGCCAACATCAAGATGATGTAGTAAGAAATTTTAGCGCAAACAATGTGAATCGGATGTCTATATAGATTCTGAAAGGTTTTCCCAGATTGAAGCGATATACGTGACATAATAGGAGAATAGATCCATAACAGTATAACATATTTCAGGAGAAAATAACTAATCTACACCGCCAGTGCAATGTCCGCTGCCGGGTAAATTCTTGGAATCATCACCTTCGAAGGATCTGACTTTGCTATTGCAGTGAGGAGTTAAGGGGGTCACAACCTTGGGCAAAAGGGCCATTCCATTAGGAGTTATTGGGGGAGAAACTACTTTCAATTCTTGTGCAGATGGTACTATGAAAAAACTAGACGTGCCATGTACCTCGGAAACATAATATTTCAGAGCTTGTTCTCCGGTAATGATAAACCACATTTTAAATCCTGAGGCGGCAACAAGTACCAGGCCGTAGAGGTCAAAAGCTGGTCCGTGTGAGAAACCAATAGACCCAACTGCCTGGTTCTTCACATCTTCAACGGTGTATTCATCCTGAAAAAACGCTGGTTGTAACGTCCCATCGTAGTAATCGTCTCCACCTTTCTTCACCCATTTTCCGTTGTAATGAATCAAAATTATTTTGGTTTTACTTTTCATTGAGGGAGGAGGAATTATAATTCCAAAACACCTGCAACAAAAGCATCGGATTAGCGAAAATTAAACCAACGTATCAGGTTGTTCAAACACCAAACAAAATTAAAGAAAAGTAAACCAGGTGGTTCAAACACCTTTCTCAATGCTACTGGTCCTGTAAAATAATAGCAGATACATTCAACGGTTTTAATCAACTCTACTTTGTTCCATCCAAACATATACTTACTCCATATGTGTCAACGAATAGATCGAGAACAGATCAAAGTTCCTATTAGCTGTAAGTTTATGTTTTGCCTATTTCATTTCCATTATTGTTTCGGCTTCTTTTACCAATATAGAGGACAGTGGCGGACCAATAACTTGGAAATAATATTTACGCAACGATGAAAAACAATTAAAAATATTACCTATATAGGTAAATCGCTCCCTGTTTTGAACACAGTTCTTATGTCTACAGTAAAAAGATATTGGATGACGGCGAAAAGAGCATCTACAGGCAGTATAGTTAGGTTAGATAACCATCGGAAAGTAGTCAAATTATAACATATATAGAACAAAGATACGAAAGCTAGGAACATTGACAAGTGATATCTTTGAAAGAAGAAAAAAACAAAGATATGTTATCTAGAAATACACATTAGTAATAAAGGTTATAACTAAAAAACAACAAAATGGCAGCCCAGACATATTTTACGACTTGGAAACTAGAAGAAATCTTTCATTCATGTATGTTCCTCACAAACAGAAAAGCGCCCAAAACAAACAAGTATACAATGCAGTCACATGTAAAAGACTGAGCACTAAACTGTAACAGAATCATTTTCATTCTGAATAAGAAACATAATTGTTATTATTTGAACATTGCTGTCAAGCAATGTGATCAGACCTTAAAAACACAATAAAACAGGAACTGCAAATAAGCCATGTATGCCTCGCGTGACGCTTTAAATATGGAGTTGATGGTGAGCAGGAATAAAAGATTAACATTCACATCAAGAATAGCTAGTAAATTTTCAGATATTCCATTGAAAATAGAGATAACTTGACCCACATATCTCAAATAGAAATTAGGGGTAAGATGTGTCACAAGTTAATTTATAGCATTTTTTTCTATCAATAAATAAGTTAGTGCTGCACCAATACACAAGGGAATGTGACAACAGATTGCTGAGTGTTTCGGGTTTGTATGGCCTACCCTCACTTGGAGCCAAGAAATAACGTTTTTTGGTATGAGAAGATGTGTGATGTTATATCTTAACACATAAATTACAGTTTGCTGAGATTAGAACACTAATGTAACTGAAATAGGCGGATATGAAGAGATTATAAAATAAAACACCTGTGGATGTTTAGTTGCTGGAGAATTCCAAGACCTAAGAGAAGCTGAAACCCAAGAAAGTCGATCCCTTGAAATGGAGTCACACGGACGCTTGCTAATGGTCTCAACCTAGTGCGCGCCACCTGAAGTATAAAAAAGTAATTAGTTACTAAATAATCACATAATGGAACTCTTGAGAATAGATTTATCCTAATCTAGGGACATGGAAAGATAAGGAAAGATCACCCTAGCAGCCAAAAAGGAGGCTAACAGTAAGATAGACTAAGGGAAACTCCAACACCAGTGATGGGTTTGGAGCTTTCCATATCCTACAGTGCACCATTAAGTGTTGGGGAAATTCTTCTTCTTTACACACAAAGCATCTATTAGGGATGGGCAGGCCCCTCGATTGTGGGTTGTCAACTGTTGGATAATGTTATGAGATAAAGCATACATGACGGTCAGGACCCTCTTTTACTATATACTATGGTGCACATAGAAAAATTCAATCTTATATTCATATTCTAATTTTCACAGTATCAAAAAAGGGAGACATCTTTTATTGTAAAACAACATGTTTTATGCAGTATTCCTCTTTGCTACTTGCAACAAGAGGGAGTTTATGTTGAATAATGGAAGAAGAACCGACATAAAATAGAGCTACAGCAATGAATATAGGCATGCTTATCACTGAAACGCCATCACTGAACTTACATACTTATCACTGAACTTACATGAGGACTCCTTTGGAATTATATACACATTACTTGAGTTAAGGTTTATTTAGAGCTCTCTACAGCATGAATCACCTCCAAATGTAAATATGAAGCACTTGAACTAACCACCATAAACACTTTGACCAACAAAGACAAGCTTGTATTTGTTTAAGGAATAAAACCAAAAACCAATAAAACTAGATAAAACTACTACTGTCAAGCAGGGTCATGTCATGTGCATGAGAATGATAAATACACAGAAACTATGACTGTCCTGTAACTAATATAAGACACAATTCATAACAAAATAGTCTTGTGATATCCAATAGAAACACACGATCCACAGAACTTACAACCTAACATAGATGAGCAATTCAATATGAAATAAAAGTGAAACTAGTCATAAGATATCAAGCACCCACAAACTCCAAAAAGTAACTTTCACATGAAAACAACATTTAAGTGCCACCGCAGTTAGACTATTGGCCCTTAATTATACCGTTAGACCTAAGAAAAACGAATAAATGAGCAACCAATTGGGAAAATTCACAAAAACTAAGAGTGTGATGATGATAAACCGAAACAGAGTTGAAGGAAAATAGAGGCAAGACAGGGTATAATCTAATGCAACATCATATTCTAATTAGAGTTTACTACCCCCCTATAAATAAAATTCCCTGCGAAGCCTGATACTTAAATCAACTCAGTGTTCAAAAAGATCCAAATTCACAAACATACAAAACAAATTTATACTTAAATCAACTGAAAATATGATATTCAGTTATTCTTAAACATCATATTCTAATTAGAATTAAACCCATCTCAAATCCTTCCCCGAGACATAAATTTCATCCATGAATATCAAACCCTAATTTTTAATTGAAACCTAGTAACCCTAATTTTATAACGATCGAAGACATAAATCAGGAAAATTAATATAGAAATTAACATTATAGAAGAACCAATCTATGAATTTCACAGATTAACAAATTCAAAGATATTAACAATTTCAAAGACATTCAGATAGAGACATAACCGAAATACATATTTAACATAGATGAAAATTGGTACCAGCGTAATTTAGCGTATAGATTAATCCATTCCAGCTTTGACGTTATGTTTTCTTTGTGCCGGAAGATGATTGATGTATTTCTATCAGGAGAAGAAAAGAATAAAAATGGAAGAGAAGAGGCAGAGTTCGACGAAAAGAAGATTTGATAGAAAAAAATGAAACTAGTTCAGTGTGTTAAAAGAAATGGAAGAGGTGCGCGTGTGTGGATTTCGGTGCGCGTATGAAACGAGTGTGTCGAGTTCGATGGGTGCACATTGTAGGAAAATGGGTTCACATTATATAGTTATTATAATTCCTTATGCTATATTGTGTTCACAATGTAAATCAGTGGGTACACATTCAATAAAACAATACAGTATAACCCCTATACAATAAGAACATTGTGAACGGAAAAATTTATCAATTTATCGCGATATTAGAGAATTGCATAAATTGATAATTATTAAATTATATATTAATTAGTTTAACAAATTATTTATTAATTCTAAAAAAATAATAATCGACAAAATGAACCAACACATCTTATTCCTGTGCTAATTGTTTTTGTTTAACAATGGATAACACCGTATCAAAGAATCCAAGTGAAGCGTTATATAATAAAGGAACTAGACAATTGCACAATTTAATCAATTAATTGAATTATCACAGGCAAATAAATGTTGAATTTATTATAATTCAACAGGGAATAGAGTGCCATGGGAATAGACGAAAGTGATGATGTGGAAGTCGAAGATGAAACTGTAATTTAGCATGTTAGTCTCGAATAGGGACCGACAAAATTTAATAATTTATCGCAGATTAAAATATAGGGGTTATACTGTAATGTTATACTTCACATTATTATAAACTGACTTCCCTATTTTGAATATCTGGTGAAGCATTGGGTATACATTCCAAATTATACTTTATTGTGAGCACAATGGAATACAATGGGTATACATTCTAATTATTCATTAAAATGATAAATGTCCTTCTTGTGAACACAATGGGATATATTGGGTACACATTCCAAATTATACCTTATTGGGAACACAATGGAAAACAATGGGTATACATACTTATTATTCAATAAAATTAAAAATTGCCTTCTTGTGAACACAATGGGATATATTGGGTACACATTCCAAATTTTACCTTATTGGGAACACAATGGAAAACAATGGGTATACATTCTTATTATTCATTAAAATTAAAAATGGCCTTTTTGTGAACACAATGGGATATATTGGGTACACATTCCAAATTATACCTTATTGGGAACACAATGGAAAACAATGGGTATACATTCTTATTATTCATTAAAATTAAAAATGGCCTTCTTGTGAACACAATGGGATGGATATATTGGGTACACATTCCAAATTAGACCGAGTGTTATAGGCATGCCCAATCCAAAAAACCGTGGCCAAAATGGGGTGACCATAGACCGTATTTTCTTTCTTGGAACGGCTAACCATAGGCCGTATTTTCAATTGTAGTTTACGTTTTATCTATTTTCAGTTGTGTTGGAGGTACATGTGTGAAGGTGCATTTACATATACTCGAACAAAATGTTAGCCTTGGATTCTTATCATCATATTTTTATTGTTATGTTCAGTTTACGATGTCTATGTACTTCTTCATAATTCAATGTCATTGATGTCATCCAAATAGTAAATGTCTCTTTAAATAGTTGGTGGCTTTCGTAAAAAAGTTAGGACGTTTGTAAACATGAAACCAATTTCGTAAAAAATAATGGATTTCTTTTATTTTTTAAGAGTATAAATCTTATTTTACAAAATTTCAATTTTTTTTAAAAAAAAAAAAATGGCATTGCCTTGTCACACATCAAAAAAAATGACCGACAGTAGCCTTATTTTATTATCTTGATCAGAACTACTACTTTGTAACATAAATCAAACACCATACACAACATAACTCAAACACCATACACAGCATAACTCAAACACCCACCCGCTTGACTGTAAGGATTAGTTTCCTGTGTTTATCTATATCCGTATATGAGTGAGAGAAATGGTCTAGTCAAGTGAGAGTAAAGTGATGGATGGAATCAGTCTATGATGCATAATTACTTTTTATGATAGAGAGAGAGAAATGGTCTAATCTAGTGAGATGGACCATTTCATATTAGTCGTAAGAGCATTTGTTCCTTTTAGGGTGGCCTTCTATGTCGACAGAAGGAGAGGCATGACTTGAGTTGGACTTGGGGTTTTTTTTGGGGAACATTATTTAAATAACACTCAAAACCAAAGCATATTTCCCACTTGCAAAAAAAGACGCCCTTTCAGATTTTATGAATGCTACGTCCTTATGAAGGACGCCTTCAACGAGTACAATCCGAGGTGGTTATATCGGATTCAACCATAAAACCTCCTCATGCCACAGTTAGATGAACATGAATTTGGTAATTTAAATTCGGTTGTTATGTTTTATTGTGTGGTTAAGTTTGGTTAACATATGTTTTTGATGTTAACCGTGGTCATACATATTATGTTTTTATCCTTCTTGCAAAGAGGTGATGAACACCTTTAAGAATGATGAATTTTATTATAAAATCTCATTACATTAGGAATCATAATACAAAACCTAACTCACTTTCGTAGGAATCACGGTTACACTTAGCACGTGCAACTAGCCTTTAAACCGTAAAGTGTTTCAAACGGACGAGTTTTGTCTCGTGAGGGTTTTGCGTCAGATTTACCCACAAAATCTTTGGTAAAACCTAATAGGTACCTTCCCATTCATCAGGAACTCCATTAAGATTACTTTTGAGTTCTGTTAAAAGGTCCACCCGATATGAGGTTTTCATAAATTCAAATACTTCACCGTGACCAAAATCCACCCCGTTATCTCTGCGATACCTCTCTTTTCCAAGTAACTCCTGCAACATTTAAATATAAACAATTAATTCATTTGGGTCAAGTCTAAATCACTAAAAAGAAATGGGGTATTTTTTTACCATGGTCGATTGGGTCATGTCCTTAGGATTAGGATCGTTGTAGAATGCTTGTTTTTGTTGGAAACGAAGGCTAGAAAGTTCAGATTTGATTAATCTGCACCTATCCTTTATGTTCTTTAAATTTCTTCCCCTTTCAGTTCCATACTCCTCCTCATAACCTTGGAATACGCGAAACCAAAAAAAATCTTCACTTACATTTCCTCTTCTGTAGGATTCATCATTAAATTCTTCCACCCATTTTTTCATTATTACAAGATCTTCAGCGGTATCAAATTCAGGCATTTTAGTTAATGATCTGAGGGCTTTAGGAAAGAAGTAAATTTGAAGTGTGAAATACGTTCGGGTTACACGCTCATTTATAGGTACCAACTTACAAATTCGGACGATAATATTTTAAAAACAATTCAACACTGTTCATATGTACCCTTTACTATTTTAAACACCCCTTGGATGATGGGGAAAGACCTATCACCGACAACCCCTACCCTATTGCAAAGAAAAACACCCCTTGGTTTTGCACCTCGGTTTGGCACCAACTACTAACGTACATACGGAAGACTAACCATGTGCCTACTTTTAACTTCCATTGAGTGGTCATATCAAGGAATGGGACACCCCTTGGTTTTGCATCCCGGTTTGGCACCAGCTACTAACGTACACACGGAGGACTAACCATGTGCCTACTTTTAACTTCCATTGAGTGGTCATATCAAGGAATGGGACACAACGCACCAACCTATATACAATCCATATTATGTGTATCATCAAGGAATGCGATAAAATATCAAGGAATGTGATAAAATATATCTTCTCGAATGGGATTGTTTAGTTTCTCAAACAAAATATTGTTTTGTTAAAATGACCATATTAACCTTTCTATAAATAAGTGCAACAAATATTATGGAGATTGTGAAAATGACCAGACTACCCGTATCGGAAATAAGTAAAAAAAATATAAAAAGGGTGTTAAAATGACTAATTTTTCTTACGGGAAAAAAGTGCAATAAATATTATAACTTTAATAAGCTTTGGATTTCAAGTTCCTCATCTGTTTCTGAGACTCGGATCCGATTTTCTTATAAGCTTCGGATTATACGTTGGATTATATTTATTACACTTATTTTTTTAAATTTCAGAACAGTGAACCATTAGTGTAAAGGTACGACGAGACAACTCAAACGGTCACGAGTCTTGGACGAAGGCCTGCCTTTTCCTGCTGTTGCGCTCAAGCAAAAGGCTCTATCAGTCACCGACCGACATCAGCAAATCTTCAAGTATTTAACTTTTTTTACGAAATCTACTTAAATTCGCCACATAATCCAAAAATCCATAACCAAAATCCGCAATAGGTAAAGAAAAAGAAAGAAAAGTACTGGACAAATCTGAAGTGGGACGTTTTCTATAACACACGAGACAAAAAGTGAGTGAGTAGTCGAATTATGAAGTGAATTTCAAGACAAAAAGTTAGTGAGTACACTAAAATTAAAAAGTGTGTCGTATTTATTAGTTTTTACTCCCTCCGTCCCACTATTACTTGGTCTATCTCTTTTCACTTACATTTTCAGGTCTAGGACAAAAACTAGCTATTCTGTGGTGCCGATAACCAGAAGGGTAATATGGTTATTTTCACATTCTCCATAATATTTATAGCACTTATCTTCAATGAGGGAAATATGGTCATTTTCAAAGTCTCTAATATTTACTTTAATTATTTCTGACAATGATAGGCTGGTCATTTCATGTAGTCTTAATAATATCTATTGCACTTATCTCCGGTAAGGGTAATATGGTCATTTTCAAAGTGTCGAAAATTTACTAAAATTATTTATGATAATGGTAGTCTTGTCATTTTCATAGTGGTCATAATATTTATTGCACTTATCTCCAGTAATACAATCATTTTCACTATTTGTAATATTTACTTTACTTATTTCTGATAATGGCAATATGGTCATTCTCATAGTCGTCATAATATTTGTTGCACTTATTTCTAGTATGGGTAATATGGTCATCTACACATTCTCTAAAATTAACTTTACTTATTTTCGATAAGGGTGGTCTAGTCATTTTCACAGTATCCATTGATATTTATTGCACTAATTTACTTTGAGGGTAAAATTGTCATTTTCACAGTCTGTAATATTTACTTTACTTATTTAGGAAGTGTGTCGTATATATGCAAAAGACAAAAGAGCTATTTGAAAATAAATGTCACAGGCAAACATAAATGTCAGAAGTTATTATTTATGGATACTGTAGATTTGAAAAACAAATGTCACTGCACATCAACAGACAAACAATTTCAGAAGTTATTATTCATGGATACTATAAAGTTTAAAAGAAATAGCATTTCCCATGAAAATTTAAAATCTATTGTAACAAAGAAAAACATAATACAACATTAGGACCGGCAAAATTTATCAATTTATCGCGATATTAAATAATTGCATAATTAATAATTATTAAATTATATTTTAATTAGTTTAACAAAATAATTTTTAATTAAAAAAAATATTAATCAACAAAATGAACCAATACACCTTATTCCATTGCTAATTGTTTTCGTCAGTATAAGATTCGTTCAATGGTTAACACCGTCATTATAAGATTCGTTCATTGATAATAATGGAACTGTGGGAATCGAAAGTGATGATGTGGAAATCGAAGATGGAAATTCGAAGAACTCTTTTAATGTTAAGAAAAATCCATTGAGGGTTCCATGAATATGTTTTTATTGCTGCAAAGATATTGAATATGTTTTTATTGAATATGCTTCTTTTAATGTTAAGAAGCTATCAAAGCTGCAAAGATATTGAATATGTTTTTATTGCAACAGGAAACGACAGGGACGTATAAAAAGCATAAAAAAAAATTATTATTTTATAAATTTAGCATGTTGGTCCCGAGTCGGTAAACTGCTTATTGCGGAGTAATTTATTGTCACTGACTTCTCTATTGTGAACATAATGTGAAGCATTGGGTACACATTCTAAATTATACCTTATTGTGAACACAATGGAGAACAGTGGGGTACACATTCCAAATTTTACCTTATTGTGAACATAATGTGAAGCATTGGGTATACATTCAAAATTATACCTTATTGTGAACACAATGGAGAACAGTGGGGTACACATTCCAAATTTTACCTTATTGTGAACACAATGTGAAGCATTGGGTATACATTCAAAATTATACCTTATTGTGAACACAATGGAAAACATTGGGTACACAGTCTTATTTTTCACTAAAATAAAAAATTACCTTATTGTGAACACAATGGCAACAGTGGGTACACATTACAAATTATACCTTATTGTGAACACAATGAAAAATAGTGGGTATACATTCCAAATTATACCTTATTGTGAACACAATGGAAAAAACTGGGTACACATTACAAATTATACCTTATTGTGAACACAATGGAAAACATTGGGTACACATTCTAGTTATTCACTAAAATAAAAAATGACCTTATTGTGAACACAATGAAACAAAGGTACACATTCCAAATTAATCTTTATTGTGAACACAATATTAACCCATTGGGTACACATTATTCTAAATATAAAAAGATTTTTTCGTATTGTGCACACAATTTTAACAATGGGAACACATTTCATCAATTAAAATATTAATTAAGATGACACTATTTCTAAAAAGGTTTCCAAATAATAGTAAAAAAATAGAATGTGCAGGACTTAACGGTCATAAAAATTTTAATTCAAGGGTAAAATAGGAAAAAATAATTCAAAAAAACATTTTTAGGAATTTATAAAAAAGTGAACATTTTTAGTAATTACAATTCCAAAAAGAACACTTTAGGGCATTGCCCCGCCTAAGAACGCATGAATATTTGAAGTGAAAAATAGATGGAACGTAAGGTCTAGATGTACCAACTAAAATTAGAATTTTACGCTTCACACAGAGGATGGACAATAGGAGTTACCGTTTAAGGGACAACAAAAAAGCTCTACTGGAAGTGGAAAAATGGTCGCCTTTGCTTACCCTGCATGCACAAAAGCAATTACATGGAGAGGAAGGACTAAATTCGGCGGAGGATAGAACCTACAATTTTAGATAGTATATGAGAACATAACAAACAAACCAAAAAGAATTTGATGTGAAAGTGAATAAAAAACTTACATAAGGTATAGATTATGACTGAGCGTTGCGACGTAACTTCCGAAAGAGCAGAAAAAAGATGAGACCAATGGCTGGTTAACCCTAAGATGAGTTGTACATCATGGACCAAGGATCAAGACCATGAAATGAATCAGAAATTACCACCGCAGTTTGGTTAAGACTGCAAATCGGCAATCAAGTGCAATGAATTTTACTCAAACAAAATGCTCAAGTTCGGCAGGTCTAGTGTCCATAAGAAAAAATAGGGTCTGTGATGGATGACCCAAAATGTATGTGATGGAGTGTTCCAAATTTTGTGCAAAGTCGAAATTTAGACATAACACCCAACAAAAAGAAAAATGCCAAACCACGAAGGTAAACTGTCAGCATGGGAGTTTGGTGGGACTGATAGATTTTCCGGAAAAAACTGGTTAACATTAAATCATAATGGATAGAAAGGGATAAAGGTAGACTTACTGTATATCTTTGTTTCCTTTCTTTCCTCTGAATCAACTACATCGTGTCCAACTGCTTACATTAGAATTCCCATGCTTCTTATAACTCCACTTAACAATCCTGTAACACCATCTGGGAAATGAGCGATCACTTTGGGAAAGTCAAAGACGAAGTATCTAAATTTGATGGAAATCATAAGTTAAAAGATGTAAATTGGGGGTTCAAAACTTACAAAGAGGACATGGACTCGTTGGTGCGAAGTGATCTTCAGTGAAGATAAAAAAAACTTTGTTACTGCTTCAACCATTCTGAAATGGTTTCGATTGCAAATCAGTACATTAAAAGATAGGAGTTTTCATAACAAACTGTTGAAACTTGATATTAAAACACATGCATTATTGAATTCTAGCTATAAAAGAAAAAAACCTAAACAATTGTTGCTTCGATCCCGAAATCATAAACTAAAATTAAACCCTTGATAGTTATTTTTATCTCTCCAAAAAACACCGATGGTAAATCAGCAACTGAAGAAAACCTAATTACATAAATAAATGGGTTATTACCATTCTAACTAAAATATTATATTGGTCCAGATTTGTTCTTCCAATTAAATCTCTGGAGAAAATTATAGCCTAGAATATTCACCACCAGGCAAAACAGACATGAATTAACAAAAAATAAGTACTCTAGTCGATAAATCAAAATAAAAATCGTTATTAACTAAACGGTGATCGATCACGAAAATCATTCTAAATTCTAACCTAAAACCATTCTAAGTACTTGGTGTAGAGAAAATGGAAACCTTAAATTAAATCATGTGATGAAAAAGAATACCATGAAACATATCTCATTCTGCGTTTTAACTCTGCAATTTGGATCCCTCATAGTTAGAGCATTTACAGAGTTGCTGATATTGTGTTCATATTCATCTCAGAGAATACCAAAGGAAAAGGAAGAGAATAGGAGAGGCTAGAAAGGAGATGAGAGATGAGCGAAAGTTAATGGGAATGACGAACAGTTTTTCCTCCAAAATACCAAACGCCACACGCTTAGAGATTACAAAGGACATGCGTGAACTTCATCTATGAGCCCTAGATTTATGTTTGTCTAGATAAATCCTGACCACCACTAACAAAGGCCAACTTGTCCAAACTATGTTTTATACTAATGAAAACCACCAAGGTTATTCGGATACGCACGCATGACAATGCTTGATAGCACAGCACTTTGGCTGGATAGACATGCGGTGTTGCCATTTCTAGATGGCAAAGAACAAAAAACTATATGTATGTCCTGTATGTCCCATTGTTGTTCGTTTACGGAGTGTGTACTTATGGATTTTTATTTATGGAGATGATGAATTGACGAAAAATCCTTGTTCAATTAATATTATGGCAATTTTTTTAATTGTTTTTTAATTTTAGTGAAAGATGTCCCTTGGTTATTCTTGTCAGAATGGTAAGGCTCTATTTAGATACATATGGATAGTTTTAAATAGAGATAAAAGTCGAAATTCAACCTCAATACTTCGGGTATGTTAAAGAACACCAAACAGCAGTAAGAATAATACGGCGAATGCTAAGATCAGAAGTTGTGCAAGAATCCAATGTTTGTAAACCCTAATTCTTTGAAGAAGTCAAGAGTTACTAAGGAATAACTATAAGAAACTTGAATTTCCGAGTGCCGTGATATGCTACTAGAATCCAAGTTGTAAAACTAGAAGAAACTAGAATCCAATGTTGTAAAACTAGAAGAAACTTGTCAGTTTTGATCGAAATGTAAGGCAAGAGTTACTAAGGAATAAGGACTAGCATTTCCGAGTGCCGTGATATGCTACTCTTTCCTTTAGCAGGAAATGTACCATGATGATTTAAGAGGTGACATGAAGAGATTGATCCTCCACACCTGTTGGAGCATCATATTTGAACTTCTAAACCCTTTTACATCAGCTTCCCATTCTTAGCAAATACAGCAAGACTAGATAAATACAATTTTGAGCATAAAACCCAAGAATCAAAGATGCAATTTTAAGTAACTTGGAAAACAGAACTTGTCAGTTCTCTATAAATGTCAGTCTTTACTGTTTACAATATTATCTGTTTTTTGTGGAACATACACAAGTGGCCTCTTTCCCTTTACTCTTTGAACAAAAAACTTATTTACATAATGGAGAGAAGATCTACGTATATTGTAGTAATGGAGAGTCATTCTTTGATAAGCCAGCCTTGCGGCAACGTTTACAATCCAAATCATGATTTGTTTTTTCTTTTTATAAATTAGCCCTTCAATTGGAGCCGAATTCCTGGTTCCACTTTTCAAGTTCTTCCCACTTGCTTTTCTGTAAGCTTGGTCTAATCACAGACATTGCTTTCTTGAAATCTCCATATCTAAGCGGGCGTATCCATAACAACAGTAGAATAAACAAATTACATAGCAAATCAGCAAACATCAAGTGCAAATTGCTTGTTGTATTCTACAAGTCTACCAATTTTTATTGAAGAAAACGTGAGTGTGTTCCACACACATACAGTCAGAAAAGGAAGAAGATAAAGGGATTCTGAAGTAGATGAAGGTGTCCAGGGAGAACCTATCTTAATTCTAACACTAATGCAATCTAGTTTCCTTCAGTACATTATGACATCACGGTCAATCTTAAGTTTCTAGATGCAGAAAGGATATCATGCTATCTGAAATGTAGAGTAAATGGATCAGCTTAACATTATAAGGAATAACAACTCCGGGTAGTCTTTAGATGCTTGCAGTCGAACAAAATAAAACACCCAGATAAAGTTCAAATAGTTACCTGATTGGCCTCCACTGTCCAAAATTTTGATCCAAGTTCTTTAATTGGCATCATAGCAGCCTCTTTGCACAAGGCTTGCAAATCGCTTCCGGAATAACCTATGCATTGGATTGCAAGATAAGAGTCCTGAATATGAAGAAATGGTATGGTTGGTGTCTTGGAAGTAACTGATGCTTGCCTTCTGTTTCTTTTACAAGTCGTTCCAGATCTCCTCCTGTAGAAAGAATGAGAGCCAGCCAAATAAGAAAGAAAGTTACAGAGACAAAAGTATTCAGAATTGAAGGTAGTTTAGCTTCTCCTAGTACGTGTTGTATAGAAGGACAGCTTTGATGGACACCACAAAAGTTGCATTCTGTTATGTTTATAAGTGAGTGCAATTTTCTGTTCAGTAGTTGCAAATAAAATGAGTTGCCTCTTCAAGTAGTATCGTAGTGACGTGTGAACGATCTTACCTGGTATTGAAAATGCTGGACCTTTAAGTTTATTTTTAAAAAGCGTTCTCCTCACACTTTCATCAGGTAGGGGTACATTAATACGCTTCACCTATTCAAAATTGGAGATGAAACTATAGTTATCATATCATATTTTACTTGTAATGTAAAATGGTGACTTGTTTGTGTGTTGTGGCAATAATCAGTAATTAATTACTGAACAATAACGTCTTTTGTGACATGACGGCCAAATGGATCATTTAGTCTTAATGCAAGATAAATATAATAGTTGCATCCTAACCAGTCTACGAAGAACAGCATCGTCTAATTCTTGTGGCTTATTAGTTGCACCTGCAAAAACATAAAGACACTTTAGATGGATTTCTAATTTGTTAAATCTGATTACCAGAATCTGAAATGCTTCTCTGGCTATGAACCAAAGTAAGAAATGGAAGCATATGAATGGTGTTCCTTTTGCATCCTAGAAAAACAATATTTGCTCCCAACCTTCATGGCGTAGTCAAACTCAAACCCTAAGAATATTTCAAAACCCCAAGTCCTAACCAAGATAGATGTCATTATAAGAGGATTCTGAACAACTTCTTGGGGGGAGTGACGCTCAAGGAGAGCGATATGTTGAAATTGATTGTAGTGTTAAAATCATGGAAAAGAAAGCATTATGCATTTTAAACCCTCACTTTTAAGTTTTGAATATTAATTGAATATTTCCTCCAGATAAAATGAGGTTAAGGCCCCATTTCTGAGCCCTTAACTGAGCATGACTTCAAAGAGAGTAAGCCATAAACAGCAGTATGAGTACTACGCTAGTAATGACAAGTATCAAGTAGGCAGCCTAGCTTACCAATTACGATTACAAGGTCATTAGAATTTGAGGTCACTCCATCGAACTGGATTAAGAATTCCGACTTTAACCTTCTACTTGCATCATTCTCATTAGCCAATCTTGTTGACATAATGCTATCAATCTGTAGCACAACAAAATAAAAAAACATCAATGATGTATCCGTGGAAATTAGAACGCGTCGATGCAAGAGATGTTTAAAAGTTCCAGGAATGCAGATTTACATCACTGCTGAATAGATAATTATGTTTTAGCGGCTATGGGAGCATATCTAAGGACAAAGACGCAGCACTTCAAAAGATTTTACAGATTGAGCGACATACCTCATCCATGAAGATTACAGAAGGCTGCCTTGATATCGCAACCTCGAAAAGAGTGCGAACAAGCTTTTCAGCTTCTCCAACCTGTTCCAGCAAAACTGAACTTATAAGACAACTTGCTGATTTACGACGTACTACAGGAAATAAGAAGACAGCATTCTCGCTATTAAAGGTTAACAGAGAAGAGTTTGGAGTAGACACACACCCACTTTGATGTTAGAGAAGATGCAGAAATATTAAAAAACGTAGCTGCGCACTCTGATGCAACAGCTTTAGCAAGCATGGTCTTCCCATTACCAGGTGGACCAAAGAGAAGAAGACCTGGAAACCAAATATAGAAATATTAAACAAGATACAGGTCAGTAGACAAACTTAGCAGGAGAACATAACCTCCTAAATATTACCTTTTGGTGGTTGGCGGATAGTACCACCAGGGAAAAGATCTGGTCTTTGTGTTGGGATTATAACCATTTCCAGAAGAGATTTCTTTGCCTTCTCAAGACCGGCTACAAACGAAATAGAGATTTATTACTGTCTACTGAGAATAAAAAACTCGATAAAAACTATAAGTTCTTACCAACATCTTCCCATTTGACCGAAGGGCTTTTGTCCACTATCGCACTTTCTATCATTTCAACCAGCTTTGAATCATAATTACCAGATTCACGAGCCGGTTTAGATCCTATAGCACTATCTGTCCGGTTCCTCACAGCTACATTGTACCTACCGGATACCAAAGGTGCACGTGTTACATTTCTTCGAGTACCAGATATTGGGGATGATGAAGCGACAGTCGCTTTTGGACGACTTACAAAAGTCTGCAGTAACATACCCGAAAATTTTAAAAACAAGAACCAATTAGTCTGAGGAAAAACTGATTTATAACATGCATTTGATCTTATCGTTCTATCTCGATATTTCAAAGACTGGTACCAAACCTAATTACAATTAGTTTAAACAGTGAGCAAATATCACCTTGCTAGTTGATGGGGTAGAACTGGCTGGAAGAAAGTTCACCAACAAAAGAAAAATTAATCAATCAAACAATTCTCAGATGGAAGAATCAATAACAACTATTCGAAGACAAAGCGTGAAACCCGAACCTGTTGGACGACTTAAAACTTGTAATCTCTCAGAAACTTGACCTTGCCATTTCGATATCTTCTGATAATAAGTTTTCACCTTTTCTTGCTCACTGATACAAATACACCGAAAATAACAAAACCCCAGATTTTCAATTCAGTCAATATCACTACCCAGTACAAAATTTTCAATTTTCTACATAAAAAACTTAGGGTTTCATAATCAAAACATACACATACCTAGATGAAATGTAATAAGGAGGTCTAGTATCTTTAGCTTCAAGTAATATACGATGGGCATTTTTATAATGAGTAATAGCATATTCTTCTGCTTTCACAGGTTTAGCAATTTCTTCTAGACCTAATTCAAAGTAACTTTTTAGTTTATACGCTATTCTTTCATTAGAACCAGGAATTGATGGTGAGATGTTTTCCATTGCTTGGTCTTTTTCTATTGATTGGTTCTGTTGATTCTGATGATCATCAGTTGATTTGAGATTCGTCAAAATTTCACCTACTGAACCAAATAAGTCTTTGAAGAAGTTCATACCTTTCTCTAACTATGGAGGAGAATTATTTGTTCGCTGAAAAGGAGTACTTTTTTGCGCTGAAATTTTGGATGTTTCAGCCCAACTTCCCGACCTCTCAAGGCGGAAGGGCAAACCTGATGGCCTTGGCCACAGAGCTTGTTTTAAAGCTTCATTATCTTAAATTTCTTCAGCAACTCTTACATAGAATAGTGTTTTGATACAAAGAGTTCAGAAGTAATTGTAGGATTAAACACAGATTGACCTCCAAAACATAAGTCTATGATAACTGAAGCGATATAGAGTCTAGAGAGCACCAGGAAATGGGAATGCAGTGAGTAAGAAAATGTCACAAGAGAGGAAAATGAAGAAAGTCATTACAAGTGATCTAGGAATTGTCCACTTTGTATGAAGGCTTTCAGAGAAAAAACCTGCACAAACTCTCCCCAAAACAATCCAAGAATATCTTTTTTTCTCTTCTCCCAAAAGTCTCGGTCTTTTTCTTCTTCCCTGTTTATTCTCACGCGGCTCTGCATTTCCCAAACCTTACCAAACTCTCTAAAGATAGTTACGAATTCAACAAAAGAATATACTCTTTCCTATAAACCCGAGATATCTTCCATGCTTTGTTTTGTCGAGCACCATTGTTAATCTTTCCCCGTTTCGATTCAAACTCTATTACCATCCCTGTTTTGTAGCAACATGATAATCTCCAACATAATCCATGTAACTTCCATATTTAAAATTAACAGAATCTCGTGTAAAATTCTCCTCCCCTGTTTATTAAAGTTACGTGAATTCTTCCATTCTTTCCACTATTACCTCGCTTACTAACCTTTTTTACGTGCGAGGAGTCAATGCCAGTTCATATCTAACATGAAGTCCGACTAAATCTCGTCCACAATCTTCTCTAAAAATCTCGCACGAACAAAAGCAACTTTCCCGCCAAAACCTGTTTCAAACGAGGGAGACATTGGTGTCCCCTTATCCTTCTGTTGGCGGCCCATAGCAGTGGGGTGTGAATAGCAATTAGGGCACCCCTTATCAGTGGAGTACCCCCTTAGTAATTTAGATGCCCCTTATCCAAACTGAGAGTCCGAATAGTAAGTGTCCTCTGGATGCCTTT
The DNA here is from genome assembly GCA_023529315.1 of Papaver bracteatum. Taxonomy (NCBI): domain Eukaryota; kingdom Viridiplantae; phylum Streptophyta; class Magnoliopsida; order Ranunculales; family Papaveraceae; genus Papaver; species Papaver bracteatum. The sequence goes on along the minus strand of JAJJWX010003717.1, from coordinate 21,077 downwards.
ATCAACTTTTCGAGTCGATTTCTCCGCACATGCTTATTTCTCCAAAAACACCTACAAAGACATAAAAATACCAAAATAAGCGCAAAATCGAGTACTAACATTATAGAGAATTGAGACTAATATAGACACATAAATGCGTCTATCACAGAGAGTATCCACAGATCACCAGAATTTTATCTTTATAATTAAACACCTAGCTTAGAGCTTCTCCAATGGTGTTGTGTGTTTTTCCTAGGTGTAATCACAAACAAGACATCCTTATTCCAATGTTAACTTAAATTTAGGGGGGAAAATAATTCATCTCCAATGGTGTTAGTTGTGATCTTTTTTTAATTAAATGTAAATTTTATTTTTAGCAATTTTAAGATTTTATTAGAACTAAAAATGGTTATTTAAGATATTTGAATTAATTTTAGTTAAGTAAAAGCTTACTAGGATAGCTTGACATTGTCAAGGTGAATGTCTAAAACTTGACATTCAACTTGACAATGTCTAACAAAAATTAAGCCATATCATCGTAACATTGATTTAAGAAATTGGGCTGGAGAAGAATTTTAGGGAAAATCAATGTGTATCCTATGTGCTCTTAGAGTTATTATAGAAAGTATATCGGGTTCATTGCTAATTCTTTACGGTGCTATTATGTTTGGGTTCCATAGTCGATCTTATAGACGGAAAAAAAAAAAAAAAACACAACCAAGCCTTCTGTTGGCAGTGTTGGTGGTGCACTGGTGCTAAAACCATACCCACTTATCTACCGAATAAAGGTATGAGTATTGGTAGAACCAAAACGTACCCTCATACCTAAGGAATAGAGGTATGGATACAACTTTGACCTTTGAATCTGAGTCTAAGAGTCACGTCTTAAAGTTCCTCCACCGGCTTGTAGTAACTAAGTTCTACTAGATTAGTGCCCGTGCTATGCACCGGGAATTTTTTTTTTCTTTTAACTTCGTTTGCGCAGTGCTTCGTCCAGCCCCGTGGCGATGCACTTTTGATTTGGTGTGCGCGGGGTTTTTCCCCATCCCTTGACGGTGCATTTCCGCTTGGTTAGCGGGGGGCTTCTCCCCGTCCCGTGACGATGCGATTTGGTATGTGGAGTTTCGTCCCGCTCCGTAGCGATGTATTTTTAATTTGGTGTGGTCGGGATCAAGGTTTTTAAAGCGTGAAGCGTTTTTCATTTTTAAGAATCGATGCGTATGTTGAAGCATGAAGCATCGCTTCATGGTTTAATGTACGCTGGTTGAATTCAGATATCTGAGGTTCGAATCCCCTCAGAACTCCTTTTTTTCCTTTTAAAAAAATTTAAAATTCTGGCGGGAAATTTTGGAAGCACATCAACTAATGGAATATTTGCGCTTCTTAATAGATCCGCTTCATTAGAGCGACTCGGAGAGGAATACCAAATTTTGAAGTGAAGTGAAGCGTACGCTTTTAAAAACCATGGTCGGGAGAATATGTTAAATAGGTAGAGAAAAGATAGGAAATATTTGAGTTTTTCCTTTTATTTTCGTAACAAAATGATTCCACGTGATTTAAAAGCGTAAAATATATATACATGATCAATTTCTAAAAATGCATTCTGGGGTGAAATATAGATTTAAGTGGACTACAAGCTTCTTAATATGTAACACAGTCGCGAGTTTCGAAAACTTGTGAATAAAAAAAGTTTCAAAACAAACCCTATGACTCAATGATATTCTTGGTCTTTCTTCAAAAAAAAAAAAAAAAAAAGATTATCGATATAAAAATTACCTTAGCAATTGAAATGGGTCTTCTTGTAATGTTGAAACAATGCTTCCATAAATTTGGGGTCGGGATCCTGTAACAAAAAGTGTTTGACAAACGCCTCTGACAAACCTCCCAATCCATTGGATGTTAGTAATCTAACATCCAATATTTGTGCTGAAGTTGCAATCATAATTTGGTATTCCTTTCCTATTCGGCTCAATTAGCCAAGCCAAACAATATTCTCATCCGAGAAAACATAAAAAAGAAAAAAAAATATTGACGTATTTTCTCTGCAATTCATCGTCTTTTTCTTCACTTACTATCCGATTTCTTCACTTACTATCCGATTATTATTGTTCATTAATAAATTAATTCTTCGTAAGGATGTGGATCCAAAGTTTTGGTGTTGTATGGCTAAGCTTTGAAATTTTAGTTTAGTTGGACCGACAATGGTGCATTGTGCCATTGAGGTTCCTTAACGACGGAAATTCACATTAGATAAATTAAAACATCCATGATCAACCAATTAAATCATCTCGTTTAATGCTGTAATGGTAGACATAGCTAATTGTCTGATTTTTTTCTCAAAAACCAATTAACTCTGTAATCGCAGGATTTTATGTTGACTTGCATATATATATATACAAAGAAAGACTAATTAAGGTGAATCACTGATTTCCTTCTTAACTTCTTAACACGAACTCCTATATTAAGTGAAAACATTAACAGGATTTCCTTAATTTAACGAAAGCATAAATTTCCTTTTTAAGGTGAATCACTGATTTCCTTTTTAACAGGAACTCCTATATTAGGTGTGAACCAAAGAATTTCACGTTTTTTTTCCTTTTATTTAATGATTTAGACGGAAGTTTTGTCCACCCTTATTAAAGTATAGTTAAGTATAGGTGTAAATACGGTGTAACTAAATAATTCAAGTATAAATTCTAACATAAGTATTGTCTACCTACTTTTTTGTTAACACCGTTATTAACGAACAGTTAAGTAGCTTATGTAAACAAAGTGTAACAAAATTTTAATTATGCCAACCAATAGAGTTATGCCAAGTGTCCTCACCATAGCACCCGCATTAGAAAAAGTCTTTCTAGACCAATAGGAAGCGGGGGTTTCATCACCGTTTAACGTGAGAGCATATTTTGTCAAGGTCTTTAAGGAGGAAGATGACTTTGGCCCTTTTCAAATAGAATCATCATGTCACAAATCAAAAGTTATTGGAATCTTGGAGTTAATATTCTCGTTTACATTGGCGACATAGAAATCAACAAACGTAGTGATGAATTATTTGTCTACTCAATGAAGATGACTACTGGGATGGGTGTGTTTATGGGAAAAATGTTTCCGACCAAATGCAGAATTAGCTTCATTCGATATTAGCACAGGCTCCATGTTTCCATAAAATTAAAATTTGGAAAATAAAAAAACTGTAGAGGCAAATGATAAAGAGGAAACACTATTTAAGCATTTACTACAATTTAAAATTTGAAGCACTTAAACGTCTAAAACTAACATCCGTCTAACTTCGTTAAAACTGTTGTAAGCAAAGACTTTGTGCAATATCAATATCATGCAGCAGATTGTTTGATCTTTTCAGCAATGCGTTTTGATAAGTTCGAAAAACCTTTTGCCGTCTAAGACCCCGTCGATGAAACAAGAGGCCATACGAAATAATTTGATTTAGCCTTTAAGCCACTAAAAATCCAGAACCGCCTCTGAAGTTGCTGGAATTCTGTCCTTTTTCTTTTTGGCCAAAATATCAAGATCGAAATGTAAATATCTTTAGGGCCATTTTCCATCAAAATAGACCCTTGTTGAATTATTTAAAAAAAGGATTATATACAGATGTACCCCCATTGTTAGACCCGATAGACAAATGTACCCCCGTTTTTTTGCCATTTACAGATGTACTCCTCTTGGATGGAAAACATCCAAAAAAGTTAGAAAAGTCAATTTCTCGGACAAAAGGTCAATTTCTCCTTGACCGAGATGAGAAATTGATGCCACGTATGTATTTTCGAGATGAGATAATGATGCCACGTATTTGAACCCGTGGATGAATCAAGGCCACAGATCTGTGTGCGGATGGATCTCAATGAATATGGACGGTATCTGATGGAAAAGTGGATTATACATGGGAAAAGAAGAAACAAACTCGTCCTTATCTTCTTCTTCCCTCTTTCCCCATTTTTCCTCTCTGGTTCTCTCTGGTTCTCTTTGAAATCAAATCTAAAGGAACCCTTAAATCAGTTTCTTAAGACGAAGATAAGTGAAGATGGTGAAGTTAAGACGTGGAAAGAAGAAGGAGAAGAAGAAGAAACCAGAAATAAAAAGGTTAGTTTATCTGGGTTTTGTGTTTTAGGGTTACGATTGATTTTTTTTTTTTTCTGTTGATGTATTTGTACGATTATTTTGTTATAGGATTGATTTCGGTAACTAAACATTGGGTTTATGTATATTTGTTTTTAGGGTTTTCTGTTTTTAGGGTTCTTGGGTATTATTGTGATTGATTTTAGGTTTGTGAAATAATGCATAGTAATACGAAATTGATGCTTGGGTCTGTTTTTATTCATTGATTTGTAGGGTTCTGTATATTTTCTGATACTATAATTGATTGATTTGTAAATTGATGGAATAAATAGATGATATTGGATGATTAGCATTTTTGCTTGAACTGTGTGATGAGTAGGTTAATTTTAAGTAGTCAATTGACTCAATTCTATGTATGAGTGTTGTTCATTTGGTGTGGACATGAACTAATACTATGTATTATGTGTTGATGTAGACATGAAGTTGAAGACAAATATCCTAAGAGAGACATAAAGGTGAAGGTTATGGATACTGTGATGAGTTTTGAATTCAAAGGGTTGGCTAGAGAAGATATGGGTCTTGTTCAATTGAAGGAAAAGATCAAGCCCCTACTTACATTGCAGCTTAATGAGGAAGTGGACTTGGTATGGCTAAGTGACCCATGTTTACCAGAATCATTGTTTACTGAAGAAGAATTCTGGAGGTTTTGGGACAATGCAGAAGTACATGAGAATTGGACTACACTTCATATGCAAGTTATTATTCCCATGAGCATTCTGAATTAACCATTGTTGCTCCTCCACACAAGTATTTGACACCAAAAAAAGTCTTCTTCAACACCAAAGAAACCAGTGAGCAAAACCAAGAAAGCTCCTACAAGAAAAAGTCCTAGAGTATCTAAGAAGAAGAACCAAAGTCAGTCAGCAAGAAAGAAGTTATTCATTGGCTTGGATGAAGAAGAAGTATATGTTCCTCAAAATACACAACAAACACAGTCTAGTGTATCTCGGTACATACATGAAGAACATTTTGAATCATTTAATCCTGTCTTTTGGATTGAAGCAACACAGGCTGCTAGTGTTATTGAGGATGACCAGTATGTTCTACAACTTCCAAATGAAGAACCTGATGAGTGTCACCCTGAGCAGGATTTAAACAACTTCAACTCTGGGTATGAGAGTGAAGAACAACATGAGAAGGACTATGAGGAATTTTTGAGAAAGGCTGAGTCTGGTGGCTTGGCAGATAAGTCTGATGATCCCAACTTTGGTGAGGTGGAGGTTGATAATGACAATGAAGGTAATGTTTTATTTTCTTGGGTATTGATTGTTTGTTTTGTTTTATTTTTTTGTTTGTTATAGTATCTCAAGTATCTGAAAAATGAATGAATGTATGGTTGTGTTGTATGTTGTTTCAGAGGACCATTATGGAGATGTAGTGAGTTCTGATGGAGAATATGAAGGTAATGATATGCTTTTTAATTTGTTCCAGTCCATTATTGTTAGTTATTGTAATTTCAAAACAAGTTAAGATGAAGGTACTGACTAGTATGATTTGTTTGTTTGTTAGGTGGACAACAAAAAGCTAACCCAGCTGGAGCTGACTGTAATGCACCTCACCAGTTTAATGGACCTCAACCTAATGAGCCCTGTCCCACAACATAGTTTGAGAAAGAATATGCAGAGCACTTTAGGAAAGAACAAGAAGAAGACTTGTTCCAAGAGGAGATAGGTGAGGAATTTGATCCTACTAAACTTGTAGTTGGTAATAAATATGTAGATAAAAATGAATTTAAGAAACATGTTAGGCATTTCTGTGTAATGAATGGACATGAATTTGTATGGAATAAATGTGATAACAAAAAACAAAGGGCAATATGTGTTCATCTTTGAGAAGACGAATGTAAGTTCTTTATATATGGCATCAATCGAAAAGGTGAAGGAAACACCTTTACACTCAGAGGGTTTCATATAGAACACAACCATCAAGGTCGTGGAGATGGGTACAACAAGAGTGCAACTCCTCCTTATGTAGCTGATTGGTACATGGAAAAAAGAAGGGATACAGGTTGTGATGCAGCAATACCTTGTCCACATGACTTGGCAGCGCAATTTAAAAAGGACACAAAGGTCACAATTCCATACCATACTGCATGGAGGGCAAGGGTTATGGTGTTGGAGAAGCTATATGGGAGTTATGAGAAGAGTTACCAACAAGTTCCTAACTTCTGTGAAATGGTTAAGGTAATGTTACTCTTGTCGATATTTTTTTCTTGTTAGTTGTTTTTGAAAATAATATTCATTTTGTCTTTCTTGTTATTAATTCTACAATGTTGTATGCAGAGGAGAAACCCAGGAAGCCATTGTTCTTTCTCATATGGCACTGTAGACAATACATTTCTTTCTTTAACTATATCATTTTCTCCCGCAATAAAGGGGTGGAAGGCTGGCTGTAGAAGGGTCATTGGCTTGGATGCTTGTCACTTGACAGGAAAGTTTGGTGGTGTGATGCTATGTGCAACAGGTAAAGTGTTCTTCTTCTTCACTTATACATTCTGTGTAATTTATATGTCATTTTGGATTATAATTCTCTTGTACTGTGAAATCAGGTTTGGATGGTCAGAATGGCTTAGTTATGTTAGGTATAATGGTGTGTAGGAATGAAACAATTGAAAATTGGAAGATTTTCCTTGGAGATTTGAAGCCTCTGGTAGATGAAGATGGTGTGTGTATATGTTTCATCTCAGACAAGCAAAAGGGAATCTTGGAGGGTGTTGACTATCACTTTCCTTTAGATGAACACAGATATTGTTTTAGGTATAATGTTTATGAATTCAAATTAATATTCCCTTATTTCTTTCTAGATCACCAAATAATCCTATAATGTATTTGAATTTACATGTGACAGGCACTTGCTTGCAAACTTCAAGAAGTACTACAAGGGTTTTAGTTTGCAGAATCATCTTTGGAATGCTGCTAAATGTTACAAGAAAAGGCATTTTGAGGTAATTCATAAGCACATTTCACTTGTTTAAATATATTTCCTCAAATTTATTAGGTTTTTATGTTAGGAACATATGGCCAAGATGAAGGCTGAGAATGAAGATGCTGCTTGGTATCTCTTGAAAGAAGAAAAACCACAAACCTGGTCCAGGTCCCATTTTGAAAAAGACAGCAAATGTGAGCACCTTAATAATAACTTTTCTGAGTCCTTCAACAATATGTCAAAGAAGATGAGGGATAAGCCAATCTGCAAGTTAGGCCTGATGTATGGAGAGCTGGTGATGAATACTTGGTATAAGAGAAGAAATGAGTCTGCAAAATGGAGGGATGGTGACATAGTTCCTAAAGAAATGAAGTTGATTGAAAAGATGACAGCTTTGAATCATAACTTTAAGTTGGTACCAGCTGTGAAGTACAAAGTCTATGAAGTGATTAGTGTGCATGAAGCAGTTTTTATTGTGGATCTTGAGAAGAAAACATGTAGCTGTTTGCAATGGGAGTTCCATGCCAGCATCTTGTCGTATGTGCTTTGGCTCCAATGAGACCTAACTGGGCTGAGTTAGTTTCCTAAACTTGAACCACTTTATATATTTTGGTTTGTATTATATGTTTTCTAGAAGTACAATGTATAACCAAGCCCATTTTGTGTTATTTGTTATGTACTGTAGTTATTGTAGCCATTACTACACAGTGGACTATTATAAGAAGACATATGCTCCTGAATTCAATCCACTAGAGGGTCTAGCTGACTGGATAGAGGTACATTTACTTTTAAATATTTTTAGTGTAAAAATAATATTTGTTGTCTTTATTGTTTGTTGTGCAATATATCAGGGTAATAAAGTAGATTCCTTTAGGGTTTCATTGTACTAGTATAACAGCCTCCACAAGTTTTCTAACTCTTATCTTCTTCTTATTTCTTTGCAGCCATAAAAACCAGAAATGATAAAGCCACCAGTAGACATTAGAAAGACAGGCAGGCCAAGGAAGAAGAGGATATTGTCATATGATGAACCAAGAGGTCAGAAGAAAGCTAGAAGATGTGGTAGGTGTGGAAATGAAGGTCACTACTCAACAACTTGTGCTGGTGGTCCAGTTGGAGGAAATCCTAAGGGATTCAAGCCTAGAACATGTGTTGATGGCACAAAGCAAACAACAGTTGAAGCTCCACCAAAGAGAAAGTTCAAAGATAAAGTGCGCAAATTGGAGGTGCATCTGCTGCAAATTCTCAACCTTGTGCTAGCAGATCTAAGACAATAACAAGTGTTGCTCAATCTTCCCAACCAACTGCAACATATCCTGCAAAACCCAAAGGTATCAGGAGAAAAGCAGGTGATGCATCTTGTTCTCAGCCAGTTTTAGTCGGCCAAAGAACACCCATGTTGGATCTGTTTGCAACAACATAACATATGAAGCTCCAAACCCAAAAGGAAAGAAGAAAGCAAAGAAGTATATGAATCTTTAGATGTACCTCCATTATGTGGTTTGTGTTTATGATGACTCTATTTTATATTTCAATGTTTAAGACAATTTATGGAAGTTATGTTAAGATAAGACATGGAGAGTTCTTTGAAATAGAATGCTTTTATTACTATTGCAGTTACATTTGCAGATTTTTCTTGAATTCCTTACATACTTCATATACTTTTCCCTTGAGTGTTTCTTTTGTTTCTATAACTATTGCATCTGAAGCCCATCTGAATGCTTCCACGGTGTTTGTTGTTGGAACAAGGTAAGAAATGTTGAGATTATCTTTGATTCTTACACAATTTCAATATGAGTTTGGAATTACAGTTCTCTTTGAAGCACTGTTGATTGTTAAGAGAACAATTTTGAAAATAATGATTGTCTTCTCCACAGCTGAGCAACTCCGAGGTGATGGAAGCTTAATTGGTAGTGCAGTCTTTGGATTTGATGCAAGATCAAACCACTCAAAGTAGTTGCAGGTGGGATTCAAACACTTGAAGAATTTTCTTCCACTACTTTCAGCTGTTTTAGATCTCAGTAGAGCCCTCACACCATTACAAGGTACATGTTTGCACCTTGAATAAACCCAAGGACAACCTTTGGTTTCATGATCATCTTCAATGTCACACATGAAACACATGAGTTTGCTGCTGTTGTTGCTTGAAGTTGAGGCTTTTGAAACATCCACCCCACCACCCATTTTAGATCTGAAAGAGTCACCAAAAAGTAGAGAAAGTAGATGTGTGAGAGAGAGATAATGGAGTTTCCTGTGAAAGATGATGTATATATGGAAGAGAAGAAAAAAATGACCGTTCTAATGTGGGCCCAACAACGTGTACACCGCTTACGTGGAAGAATAGACGAGTTGGCAAGTGAGTTGGAGGATTTAACTGCTGATGTGGAGGTTAACTTTCCGTTAGCCGTTTTTTCTAAAAAACGGTCAAAACGGGAGTACATTTGTAAATGTCAAAAAAACGGGGTACATCTGTATGCGCCTATAAAAACAGGGGTACATCTGTATTTCACCCTTAAAAAAAAAGGTCGAGGCCAAATCCTATCAAACAATCCATCCCATGATCCCATCCCAGGATCAACTTATTCATTAAGGGATTACATTGTGTAGTGGTATTTTATTTTTTCTGGAAACATATATCCAAGTTCTTATCGGAGAAAAATTTGTATTCCCACACGTAATAGAAGTGTGTTTTCTTTTTGCAATATAAACAATGTCAGATTCTTATCGATTCACTATTTTCCTATACAGAAGAAAATACAAAGTCTGAGACTCGTTTATTGGTCAAAAGAAGTTCCAAAGAGAAGAAAAAGAATTGCGAGAAGATCATGGTGAATTATACCTCCACCTACGTTCTTTTCGGTTTAATGGTTTTTGGTATACTGGTATTTTGTTGCTATAAATGTTATGCACACCAAAAGCAAAACAAAAACCGATCTTGCCCCAAACCCAACCTCAATGAAGAACAGAGGTTCAGTCCTTGCGGCAATTGTACATAATGGTGGGGGTTGTGATGGTGATGCTGGAGTCCGTGGTGGTTGTGTGGGAGGTGATTGATAGACGACAATCCCTTTCCAGCAGTATGTCAATTTTAATGTTTTTTATTTTTATTTTTTTCTTGGAAGCTTACGTCCCTTGGTTATTTTTGGTACCATGAGCATGGGATGAGACTAGTTAATACTAGTTATTAGGTGTTGCTGTACATAAACAATCATAATTTTATCTGCATGTATTCTTTCTTTCTTTGGAATGGATTATTATTATTATTATTATTTATTTCAATAAATCTTACAGGGGTTTACTCAATAAATACTTTTATCGATTTCCAAAGAGTTTTATGGATTTACAAAGTATTGTTTTATTGGTTGTATACTTTTAAAATCTCTTTCAAAGTTTATGTTACTCGTTGTAGATTGTCAAAAGGTCTTCTAAAGTTTGTGTTACTCGTTGTAAACTTGAAAATTCAAAGACTTTGCATACTTATCTATTTTCAAGACTTTGAGTGACTTTTGGGTATATATTTGCCTTGATTAAAGTCTTGCAAAATATGTAAGATTTTGGAAGACTTCCAAAAAAATTTATAAAGATGTTTTTTACTATATCTTATTTTTTTTCATGAATACACAATCTATAAAACTCATATTATAGATGAGTATAAATTATATGATATGATTAAATATTTTTTTTATTTTAATTATTATGTACAAATGTACAATAATAATTATTTTAATTTATTGTTACACTTTTTTGTATTTCATTGAACCAAAGAAATAAGTTATATATATAAAATAATAATAATAATTTAATTTAATTGAAGTTACTATAATAAATAAGCTACAATAAATTTTATATTTATGTCTATCATGCATATTTCCATATAAAATTTATTTATACAACTCGTCAAGACTCTACAAATGTCTGCAAGACATTAGACAACTCTGCATAACTCCGTAAAAGTTTGCTCAATTCTGTATAATTCTCGCAAAGTTATTAATTTTCATGACTCTTTTTAAATCTCTACAAACTACAAATGTATTTATTGAGTAAACCCCCGTTAGAAATCTACAATTATCTCCTAATATATGGTACTTATTTTAGTTTCACTACAAAAAACTTAATATATTGCAGCACCCTATAATTGTAGCATAAACCCGCGATAACCTATGTAGCAAGAAGTCCTTTTTGCAGCACCAATTTTATTGCTGCCGTAAGAGATTATACTTTTTTGCCACACTCTTTTTATATTGTTGTCACAGTTGTGTGGCCAAAGTTTTATTTTGCAGCACTAAATTATATCTTTTAGCAGCTGAAAAGTACTGTGACTAGAAATTTGCTTTTGCAACACCTATATTAATGGTGTGGCAATATATGGTGTAGCAATAGCTACATTTTCTTGTAGTGGATTTGGATAAAAATTTAAAAAGATTTTCTCCAAAAAATTAAAGATCACCAAAATCTTATATGAAAAATATGCTTTATAAAGAAAAAACCAGCAAGGTTATGCGGATACGCACGCATGAAAGTTCTTGATAGCACAGCACTTTGGCTGGACAGGCATGCGGTGTTTGCCATTTCCCCTTAATTATAGTGAAGATGGATGGGTAGTGTTGGAAGTTTGCTAGTAGTTGTAACCACAAGAAAGTAGCGGAGAAAAATAGATTTCCCTTGAGATTCCATTCCGGTATTATATCTAACAGCTCCTGTAGAATAGGGCTGACTAGTCTAACCATTTTTCTGTTGAATAGGACTCAATAGCTAGCTAAGTCATTTATCAACAATCTCTCACGGAAGAAAACTATAGAAAATCAGCAGTAATAATTCCAAGGAGAAGACTTCAAAGAAAAATAAAGAATTGAGAGAAGAAGATCATGGAATCAGTCAAAAATATTCTCATCTTCAGTTTTCTCGGGGTAATTTTTTTTGGTTTTGATGGAATTATCTTGCAATTGTAATAAACGCAAAGAAGCACAAGAAAAAACAATTTTACCCGGAAGCCAACCAATGAAGAGCAGAGGTATGAAGAATAGAGGTATTAACAGGAATTGTAATTGGTGACGCTATTTCTTCTATTAATGATGATGGCCACCACCACCATAATGGTGGTGGTGTTGGAGCCTGGTTTTTAGCACACGGTTTTGTGTGAGAGTCCAAGACTTGTGGAACTCCAAAACCGTGTGGGAATCTTGGGTCGGTGGAGAGTTTGAGATGAACTCAAACTTGGGAAGTCGGTGGAGTTGGGACAGCCAACTCTAGCCGTGTGATAAGAGTTTTGATAACTCTTAATTGGTTTCTTAATCCTAAAGTTTAGGGACTTATTAGCTAAGTTATGAAACCCTAATCCAACCTATGTGTATATAAATATCCTAGTAGAGAACCTAGAAAAAAACACACCAAAATTTCTTCTTTCCCTCTTAGGGTTTATATGTATTCTCCCTTGCAATAATATATAAATCTCTTGTTTTCCCGAGAATTAAACCTCGTTAAAATTCTCGTCTCTTTTCTTCTTTAGTTTGTGTTCTTGGCAATATTTGGAGTACTGTTTGTAGCTGTGCAAATCGCTTCCGCAGGGTTTTAGCGCAACAATTGGAATCAAGAGCTCGGGTTAGGTTCTTGGAATTTTGGGTATTCATAATATTGAAGCTGGGGTATTTTTTTATGAAGTTGTTTGAGGTAATTCTAATCTCAAAGTTAAGTTTTTTTTTATATTTTTTATCTATATTTGGTTGTTTGTGAACAATGGTTGTGAGGGAAAAACCAGTTGATCCGAATGATCCGTTAGTGGGACATTCGGAGTCCACAAGTAAAGATAAAGAAACAAAAGAAGAAATACTGCATTCTCATAGATCACAACTGAAGGTTTAAAAGTTCACCGGAACCAATAACTTTGGTTTATGGAGAAAAGACGTAATGGATGCTCTTGTTCATCTTGACCTAGAAGAAGCTCTAGAAGGTCAGCTAGTGGAGATGTCTGAAAAGAAGTGGAACAAGATGAATAAATTATGTCTTGGTTCGATTCGAGGGTGTTTAGCAATAGCAGTAAGAGTTAACTATCAGCACGAGACTTCGGCTAAGGATTTCTGGGAAAAGCTAGAGAAGGAGTATCTTGTGAAGAACGTGGCTAATAGGATACATCTTAAGATAAATTTGTATCGCTATAACATGAAGAAGGGTGCCTCTCTAACCAAGAACCTAGATTCATATAATAAACTTCTTGATGAGCTGGTTAACTATGATGAGAAGATCAACGACGAGGAACAAGCTTTGTGTCTGATAAACTCTCTTCCTGAAAGGTATGAACCCGTGATTAAGGCTTTAATGCACGGAAAGGATAAGATGACATACGCCGAGGTCACTACAGCATTGCGTAGTGAGGAGTTCAGGAAGATGGACCGTGAAGACCTATCAAGTGAAGCTAACAGTGAATTGATTCTTGCAAGAGGTCGTTCAACAGACAGGAGAAAGAAGAATGGTGATCGTGGCAAAGTGAAAGGGCGTTCAAAGTCAAGAGCGCGTATGCAAAAGGATGAATGTGCATGGTGTCATGACTTTGGCCATTGGGATAAGGATTGTACCAAGCGTAAGGATCGATAAATGGATAACACCGAGGTGAACATTGCTAAGGCAAGTGAAGATTCAGATGAAGCTTCAGATTTCTCGCTGACGGTGATGCCATCAACTTTTATCGTAACTGACGGTACGTGGGTATTAGATTCCGGTGCTACTTATCATATTTGTCCTCATCGGGACTAGTTCTCAAACTTTGAAGAGTTTGATGGAGAAGTGCGTATGGGGAATAATCACACCTGCAGGTGATTGGGATTGGTAGTATTCGAATCAAGATGCATGATGGTATGGTTCGGGAGCTGAAGGAAGTAAGGTTCGTACCTGCTGTGAAGAAGAATCTGATTTCGCTCGGAACTTTGGAAGCTAAGGGCTACAAGTTAGTCGCTGAAAATGGCATTCTAAAGGTAATCTCTGGATCGTTGGTAATCATGAAGGGCACAAGGCATCATAACTTGTACTACTTAACGGGAGTACGATAATTCAGGAGATGTGTCTATTTCCTGAACACATCGAGACTGCAACGATGGAGACCACGAAGTTATGGCATATGCAGCTTGCACATCCAGGTGATAAGTCGTTACATTCTTTAATTCTTCAAGATTTATTGAAAGGTGATATTGCCTGCAAATTAGAGTTTTGTGAACATTGTGTGAAAGGCAAGAAGACAAGAACAAGCTTTGGCACAGCAATCCACAACACTAGTGGAGTTCTTGATTATGTTCACTCAGATGTTTGTGGTCCCTCCAAGAATGCATCATTGGGAGGGAAACATTGGTTCGTGTCATTTATTGATGACTATTCTAGGCGCGTATGGGTGTACACCATGAGGCATAAGAATGAAGTCCTAGAAGTATTTGTGAGGTGGAAAAAGGCAAACCGAGACTCAAACTGGCAGAAAGATCAAGGTACTACGTTCGGACAATGGTGGAGAGTACAAAAGTGATCCATTCTTGCAAGTATGTCGGGATGAGGGAATACTGAGAGGCACTTCACGTTAAGAAGACACCGCAACAAAATTGGGTAGTTGAACGCATGAATCGTACTTTCTTTGAGAAGGTACGATGTATGTTATCTAATCTTTGGATTAGGTAAAGCGTTTTGGGCCGAGTCAGTGACATATCGTGCTTTCTCATTAATAGGTTTCCATCAGCTGCGTTAGGAGGTAAAAATCCAATGGAGAAGTGGTATGGTAAACCAGCTTATGACTATAACTCAATTCATATCTTTGGTTGCCCTGCTTGGTATCATGTTAGTGACAATAAGCTTGATAGTCGTGTTGTTAAATGGATTTTTATAGGTGTGAAGAAAGGAGTGAAAGGGATCAAAATATGGAATCCATTAGAAAAGAAGATAGTCATGAGTAGAGACGTTACATTTTATGAAGCGTCTATGGAAAAGTCTTGGGGTTATCAGCGGGTGGAGAACAGAAGCACCAGTACAGGTGAGCCTTTGCAGAAGATGGAGATTGATGTAAATCCACTAATTCCATTAAGTCTGTATCTGTTATGACTACTTCGAAGGCGTGGCGTCTACAAGGGAGGCAAATCTGAAGTTCCAAATGATAGTGACGATTTAATGAAGAGGAACATGAAGCGAGAGAAGATACAAGAGCTACGGTCACTGAGACCATAGCAACCAGCAAACCAAGAAGACAAACCAGGGAAACCTAGTTGGATGGATGATTTTATATATTATGCATTACCAGTTATTGAAAGAAGGAATTACAAATACCTATTTTGAAGTTATACACAGTGTAGAGCGTCAAGAATGAGAAGCTGCTATGCGAGGATGAGATGGAGTCTCTTTACAAGAATGGCACATGGGTTCTTACGAAGCTTCGAATGGTAAGAAGGCCATTGGGTGCAAATGGGTATATGCTAAGAAAGAAGGATCTCGGGTGAATCAAGTACGCTACAAGGCAAGGTTAGTTGCAAACAATGAGGTGTTCTCTCCAGTTGTGAAGCACTCATCAATTCGAATTTTGTTGGCCTTGGTAGCACAATATGATTTAGACCTAGTTCATCTAGATGTCAAGACGGCGTTCTTACATGGTGATCTAGAAGAGGAGATCTATATGACTCAACCGAGTGTGGGTTAAAAGTTCTTTGGAAAAAAATATTGTGTATGCAAGATGAAAAAATCGTTGTATGGGCTGAAGCAGTCTCCAAGACAGTGGTACAAGCGATTTGATCAGTTTATGATTGGCCGGACATACACAAGAAGTCACTATGACCATTGTGTATACTTCAAGAATCTACGTGATGGGTCTTTCATATATTTCTCTTGTATGTTGATGATATCTGATAGCATCAAATAACAAGAAAGAGATTGATAATTTGAAACACAAGTTGTCATCGAGTTTGAGATGAAATATCTAGGAGAAGCTAAGAAGATTTTTGGCATGGAGATTCAACGTTACGAGAGAAGGGTAAAGTTTGTTTGTCTCAAAAGGCATACTTGAAGAAAATGTTCTGAGAAATTTGGTATTTGCAAAGGAACTAAATCTGTAAGTACTCCCCTTGGTCCTCATTTTAAGTTGAGTTCTGATATGTATCATACTACTGAGAGCGTGAGTATATGGCCCAAGTCCCATATGCTAGTATTGTTGGTAGCTTGATGTATGCGATGGTATGTACAAGGACGGATATTTTCACATGCAGTAAGTATGATCAGCCGTTATATGCATAATCCTGGTAAAGGACATTGGAAAGCTGTGAAATGGATTTTGAAGTATCTTTATGGTACTGTTGATGTTGGCTTGGGTTTGTGAAGGGAAGATGGGAACAATCATCTATGTGTTGGTTATGTGGATTCTGACTATGCTTGTGATTTGGACAAGAGGCGTTCAAATACAGGGTATGTATTTACCTTGGATGGAGCACTGGTTAGTTGGAGATCAATTTTGCAGTCTACTGTGGCTCTCTAAACTACTGAAGCGGAGTATATGGCAGTGACAGAGGCATTTAAGGAGGCTATATGGTTACAGGGTTTGCTAGATGACTTGGGTGTTGTGCAGGAACAGCTGCATGTGCATTGTGATAGTCTTAGTGCAATTTACTTGGATAAGAATCAAGTTCATCATGCGAAACCAAACATATAGATGTTCTATTTCACTTTGTGAAAGAAATTGGAAGAAGAAGACATTCTACTTGTGAAGATCGATAACAAATACAATCCAATGATATGTTAACAAAGTAGTATCTTGGGTCAAGTTTAGTCATTGCTTGAAATTGATCCACATTCTTCGATTTGGTGAGAACCTTTGGGGTAGAGGTTCTTAGGAACCTGGTGGAGGCCTTCGTAAGGCCATTGAGTGAACTACGGTCGGTTTGATTCCTTGAGGAGGATACGTAGGCGACCTATGGCGCAATCGACGTTGGAAGGCGAAGGTGATTTCTTATATTGATCGTCTCATGCATGAATGCATGATCCGAGGTGGAGAATTGTTGGAGCCTGGTTTTTAGCACACGGTTTTGTGTGAGAGTCCAAGACTTGTGGAACTCCAAAACCGTGTGGGAATCTTGGTCGGTGGAGAGTTTGAGATGAACTCAAACTTGGGAAGTCGGTGGAGTTGGGACATCCAACTCTAGCCGTGTGATAAGATTTTTGATAACTCTTAATTGGTTTCTTAATCCTAAAGTTTAGGCACTTATTAGCTAAGTTATGAAACCCTAATCCAACCTATGTGTATATAAATAGCCTAGTAGAGAACCTAGAAAAAAACACACCAAAATTTCTTATTTCTCTCTTAGGGTTTATATGTATTCTCCCTTGCGATAATATATAAATCTCTTGTTTTCCCCGAGGATTAAACCTCGTTAAAATTCTCGTCTCTTTCTTCTTTAGTTTGTGTTCTTGGAAATATTTGGAGTACCGTTTGTAGATGTGCAAATCGCTTCATGAGTTTTAGCCTTGCAATTGGTTCTGATGGAGGTGGTTGTGGAGGCAGTGGTGGTGATGTTGCAGGAGGTGGTGGTTGCGGGGGAGGTGGTTGTGGTGGAGGTGGAGGTGGTGATGCTGGTGGTGGTGGTGGTTGTGGTGGAGGCAAATGATAGACACAAATTTGTTCTTCATTAGTATGGCAATTAGAGTGTTTTTTCTTTTTTCATGTCCCATGGGATGAGACTAGTTAGGCGTTTCTTATGATTTTCTAATATATTTTAGTTTATATAAATGTTTGAAAAGATTTACATATTTTGGATGCACATCACATGAAGATGCTTAGTCCTTACCATTGATTAAGCGACATGAAGAGGTATCCATTTTGAAGGAATCAATTCATCACCCTATTTTGAACTGCGCTTATCCTGAATCTGTATGGACATATTCTTGCAATCCATCAAGATAAATGCCTATTTCCTCCTTGTATATATCTTCTCGCTAATGGGTGGAGCTTAGGTAATTCATCACATCACATGAAGATGCTTAGTCCTTACCATTGACTAACTGACATGTAGAGGTATCCATTTTGAAGGAATAAATTCATCACTATATTTTGAACTGCGCTTATCCTGAATCTATATGGACATACATTCTTGCAATCCATCAAGATAACTGCCTATTGCCTCCTTGTATATATCTTATCACCACTACGGGAAAAATCATCATTTACAACACTGTATTAGGGTTGTAGTACCCCTACTACAATGCTTTTATGTGTATTGTGTAGGTGGGGTATTGTAGAAAGTCCAAGCTTTTCTACAATACTTGACTAAGTGTTGTAAAGGGTGATGTGATTCATGGTTCAACAATATTTTTCCAAAGTTGTGATTCTCTTTCAATTTTTTTTGAAAGCCTAACACAACCCTTGCTTGTTGTTGCAGGATTATCTTGGACAACACAAGATGTGTATCGTAAAGATATGTAACACAACACTTGTATAAGTTGAAGGTCTATCTTAGAAAACCTAGGATGTGTATTTTAGAAATATGTAACAACGCTTATTACTATTATGAATAAGATTTGCACAACACCTGTTAGGGTTGTAGAACTATGTTGGACAACACCTAATTATGTCGTAAATGCATTCTTTCACAACCTTTGGATTGTGTAGTTCAAATATGAAACACAACTCTTATTAGAAGTTGTGTGCATATCACTATTTTGAAGAAAAAAATTATAGCTGAAACCAAATTGCTGAAAGTATTTCACTTTCATAATTTCATATTAACTGCGAGTATAACAGATTTACATTCATTCAAGCTACTGCCAGTGTTAAACACATTCAAAAAATGGCAGAATATAGATGTTTGTTACAAAAAGTTGACTCCAAAAATATTATGAAGATTAAGATGTCAATGAGAACACTATTCGACAAAGATCTCTAACATACTTGAACTCGGAGTCGGCATGTAGACATGAGCACTATCCACATCAGGATTTCACTAACTTCACAAAATATAGGCTCGTCATTCAAAAAGTACTTGCAAGGTCATCGATCCGGCGAAGATCTAAACCTTCACCCTGCACGTGCAAACCAATACCAAACTTTAACAAGGCAATACATTTCATTATAGAAAATAGTAAGTAACTAACTTAAGTTTTCGTTGCCAACATATCTTATAATGTTAAGGTTAGGCAATATCTTAATATTGGTATTGCCTCGGCTTCAAAATATAAGATTGTGCTTCGCATTGTTAACGACTAAGGAGTGAATTACAAAAACGAGATAGGATCCTGGTTGATACGAGATAATATTTACGAGGATATAACAACAAAAAATTTATCAAAAAAGAAAATACGAGGTAGTAACAAACCTTCGATTCTCATGATTCCCCACCCATATTCTATGTTATCTTCTTGAGATCAATTCCACGCATCAAGTTCATTCTCCTTAAGTAGATTTTCAAAATATCCCATAAAGACTACAAGAAGATGCGGAATAAAATCATGAGACGTCAGCTAAGAGTAAATCATGAAAACTGAATCAGAACTCTATTTTGCTGAATTTTCAGATTTACAATTTCACTACAAAGTTGTTTTACCCAAAAAAATCTACTGCTGTAATAATATCAAACAACTAAATGATGGGCATAGAATCATGAAAAAAACAACTATTAATCCCAGCACACAAGATCACAATAATTTAGGAGGTGAACACTACTTAAGGTGAACGTATCACATACCTCCTCGTTTTGATTTGGAAACTCAATCTTCCTGTCAATAAGAGAGCATTTCAGGGCGAGAAATAATTATGGCCGATAAGGTAATTGTTGTTGGAAACTCAATATTCTGTCAATAAGAGAGCATTTCGAGGCGAGAAATAATCATGGATGATAAAGGTAATTGTGGTCAAGAAGGTAATTCACATCCAACTCCTCATTCTTGTTGCGAGGCAAAAACCTCCAGTACAACTGCTAGAAATCCCATTCCCTCATGCCAACACAACATAAACATATATACGTACCAAACGTCAATACCAACTAACAAGTATTAGGAGACTAGCGAGAAAACCATCACTTTTAAAATAAACACTAAAAATAATGGATAAACTTACATGTTCAATGGCATCACGCTCTTCTGGTGTAACTACGATGGTCTGTGGCAGCTGCTGAGCCCAATGGATTATTGAGGTTATAAACCAACTAAATTAGCAATACTATTGTTATTAGTTTCAAGTGACATCAAAAGAAAAAAAGGGGAAGCGTGGTCTCACCCTTCATCTCCTTCAACCGGGTTCATTGATCAGCAAGAAGAAATCGACTTGGTGCTCTTGAATGAGCCTCATTAGGTGTGGGTTTTGCTTTTTCCAAGCTCCTGAAGCATCCATTGTAAAAATAATGGTGTTAGAAAAACACTCGAGGATATTATGTGGGTCCACTTTTGACAAAGATAAAAGCTAATACGCAATATTTTCGGATTTTGTTGTACCATAGCTCTCGAAGCTTGAAAATGGATGAAAGAAGACATCATCAGATATTTTTGGGAAGAAAATTCTCAAATTTTTTTCTAGGGAAGCCATCAAAAGAGGCGTAATTTTTTGTAGCAAAAATATTGAGATACATGTGGATTGTTTGAAGAAAATCCAAAGATCCTGCACAAATGACAATAACACCAAGATTGGGAAGTCCATGTGTGACGAAGAATAGAGATCATTACAATCTAAATATCCTAAACTCTTGAAGAGATGAATCTACAAAATGCATACATGGAAATAAATCTAACGTATTTGCATTAGGCCCGACGAAAAGAACTAGTAGTGTCGGTTGTGGTGCTTGGCGGGGAGCATTCCGACTAGCATTACTTTGTGGGTTGTTAGGCCACGGCGGAATTACTTCTTATCGGGGAATACCTTGAGGTAGAAAATTAGAAAATATATTATGATATAAATAGTAGATACATACTTGACTTACGTTAATGCTAGAACGTTAATAATGTAGCTGAGATAAATAATTTAGCACAAATGAAAAGCAAATTATACTTTTCAAGCATCTTGCTTTCGGATAGAAAATCCAACTTAAAGAGTATAGATAGTCAAC
>JAJJWX010003714.1:600000-760349 GCA_023529315.1 Papaver bracteatum | reverse complement strand
AACACCAGCATCAGTAGCAGCATCATCACCAGCAGAGGTACTTGTCTTATCAGCAGCAGGCTCCAGGGTTCCAGGATGAACAGTTGACACAATCATGTGCAACTTCATGAGTTTGAGATAAAAGAACATCTTTTGCTTCCATCTTCTGAAATGAAGCCCTTGAAACTTGAATGGCTTGTTGGTATCATCGAAACGCTTTCTTTCATTCTCCATAGCAGAAACGACCACCTTAAAATTGTTGGAAACAAAACAATGATTCACACAGAAATGAATCTCAAACAGCTGAGTCGCGGACTAGGTCGCTATCTTTAAGGTGTTTCGCGACTCTGCCTCTTGATTGTGTGCTAGCAGTCAATTCTTGTCGAAAACCCTATGGGATAAAACAGCTGATAACTCTCTTGTTCGATTTCTCTGCACTATGAGAAATCGAATCACAATACTCTCTCTAACACTTGCTCAGAATCACACAGAAAAACAGACTAATTTCTCCTTTCACAAAACCAGCCTTATAACAGCTTGAGAGAATCAATTAAGTTTTTAATGAAAATAAATTCTGATTAATTACCCAAATTAATCTTCTGTAACAGTCAGAAAACGGGCAGAATATAATACCAAAATTAATGAAAATTAATTAGATAATAATTTCCTTAAAACGTTTTTGAAAACCAAAAGTCAAATATGCAAAAAGTTATTTTTTTTTAAGTCACCAGACCTCCCAAGACCCCAAGGCCCCGCTCTCCCGGACTTTTGATAAATAGTATAGATATAAATAATATACCTAGTCAAATGCAAGGGGTGAGACTTGAACCCAAGTCTATAGTGTGGGAGCTCAAAATTATACCACCACACTATTTCTCTAAGTTTGATATAATATTACAAAACTATGTTTTTAAATATATATCCCAACATAGATGAAAATAGTTTACACCATATATCGATAGTTCACATTTTCCAGGGACTTTTCTTTAAAATACGGTTGCAAATTCTTTTCTGCTAAAAATTCGGTTGTGATAGGATCTGACTGAGGTTAAAGCTCAGGTTTAATGACATCAAAAATTGCCATATGCCCAGATATGGTGCTGCTAGATCATATTTGCTCTAGCAGTGCTAGAGCAAATTGTTTTCCGTATTATGGGTACTCTTTAGTCTTTGCTCTATTTGGTCTATTTTTGCTCTTAATATATATCCTCCTCACCACCTATGTCACATTGTCTCATGATATATAGCGATGACACTCTACGGCAAATTGCACTTTTATATGGTTTTCACGTAGAAAAACATGAACAAAACCTATCTTTTAGAGATTATTGCTTCGATGAGAGTGTTGATTCTGATAATAAAAGAAGGAAATGTGTGAGACTAGATAATCAGTGTAGATACCTGAAAAATATCAAAGGGGATATCTGGTCTCCCTATATCCAAGAAGGAACACAACATAGTGTCTCACACAAAGAAGGGGTCCTGGTGTCCCCATATCCTAGGAGGAACACAGACAAACGCTCCACCCTATTCATGCACGTGCAAGGGAGTCACGTGAAAGAAGCCTTCTAGAAGAATATGAAGTACAGTTGTACAGTCAAGGAGGGAAGTAGCAAGATAAGGAAAGATAGGAAATGACACATGCATGACATTATATTTTTGGAAATGACTATAAATATGGGTCTCTCCCAAGGGAAAGACTCTGTGGTATCATTGTGGGAAACTGTGTTCTACTTTCTGGAGAAAGTCTCTACACCCTATTTTATTTGTACCATGTTTATCTTGTAATGTGTACATTTTGGCGACCATAGTGGGAGACTTAGTCAAAGAATTAGTGCATAGTTCATCACATGGACACTGATAGGCTCTCGCGCCAAGCACAAAAGATAGTCTACGGGCCGCTTAACAAAGTGGAACAAACATTATTTGACATAGAGGAGAATGACCGCCAACGTCAAACCCTTTTGGCGAAACTTGCATCTATTGATCCGCCGCCAGAAGGGAACCGCGACAATGGGTCATACTCGCCTCAACCAAACCAGGGAGGCGGCTTTGATCAAGATCAGGGATTCCGGACCCCTCTAGGGCGATCGCAGGCTAACCAGTCCGCTATTCAACCAATGATCGATGAGAAGGCCCGAATCGCCTTGTCATATGGGAGGTTCACAAGATTACTATAGGAGAAGTATGGTCTCGAAACTCAGGCTAGTGCTTATATCATAACCTCTCATATCCCACCCCAAATCATGTCTAGACCTATGCCTGTCAAGTATAAGACGCCTAAGTTTAAATTGTTTGAGGGAAGTGGAAATGCAACGGAACACATGCATCGCTTCACCATGTCCTTCAACGAGTACGCCAAGGATGAGGTTATATGCATGAGAGAATTTGGGAAAACTTTGACTGGAGATGCCTTCACCTGGTATATTTATTTAAAGCCTAACAATATACGCTCATAGGACGAGATGCGACAGGCGTTCATGCAGAAGTTCTACTCCAAACCAGTGAAGATTTCCATCTCATACCTAGGTAACACCAAGTCGCGGAGAGGGGAAAAACTCAAACCGTTCGCTAAGCGCTTTCGAAGCGAGTCACTCAAGTGCAGAATGGAAGTTTTCGAAGAAGAATTGGTGGGTATTCGCATATCCATGTTGGAACCAAAAACGTGTCCAATGCTTGAAAACGCCCAAATAACCATGTTTGAGGATCTTGAGGAAGCGTTTGCTAGGACTGACACGACTAATGAAGAAATCGAAGCCGCTGAAAAGTCTCGGTCTCATTCAGTAGATTACGCTAAAGAGGATAGTTCAGGCATGGCTAAGAAGTGTGGGCCACCCGGTGGTGACAATAGTCGGGGTAAGAGAAGAGCAGAGCAAAAAGCGCCTGACTTTCCATGCTCCTATGAGCAATATGTATGACTATTGAAAGAATGGGAAAAGAACGGTGATATTAAGCTCCCGGAGCCAAGAAAGATACCAACCGAGGCAGACAAGCATAGCCCGAGGGTAATGTCTCTTTCATAGGAGGGTGGACCATCCCACCAGAGAATGCCGCACTTTTAAATAGGCGATCTACAAAAAATAGCGTACTGGGGAGATAGATGTCGAAGGAGAAAACTGTTAGAGCATTGCTCGGTCGAACTCGCATGCGTTACTATCTCAAGCATGTTTGTCAATGTTAGTGATCAAAACTATAAAGTCTTGATTTCTAGTCTACTATAGCTAAGGTCTCGGACTAGGATAGAAAGTGTAGTTGAGATCAAGAACTCCATGGAAATCATCATACAAGACGAAGGACTACTCAAGGAACCAGTGGATCTTCATCGACTAAAAGGTATGTGGAGACTTGAACTTATCTATCTCTTAAAAGTCTACCTACTCTATCTCCTATCTTGAGACAAAAGTCGTTTTACTATATAGACTAAAGATATACACATGTGACATTTCGAGCTAAGTATATCTCGCTTATCTATTTCTCGAAATGTGTGTTGGTAAAGCTTTCGCTTTAGCCAAGTTCATCTTTGCCTAGTGAAGAAAGTCATGTTATGTATCAATCACTTTGAAAATTCTCTGACGAAAACTAGTTCATGAATAACAACTATATGACGTCCTCTGAGAATGTTTCAATGATTGAAATGAGAGTTTAGACAATATAACCACTGGGAGATATAAACATTGTTGTGGTAACACATATATGTATAAGTCCTTATGCACTTGAACCGAAGTTTGCGAACTTTGTTGATCAAGTGAATACCGGAACTTGAGAAGTCAACCCAGTCTGCGAACTCAGTCTGCGAACGAGCGTAGTTCTCGAACCCGAGAATTTCTATTGGAGTTGAAGCTTGGTTTCAGTCCGCGAACTGACGGAAGTTCTCGAACCCAAGAATTTATGCTGGAGTTTGTGAACTCCAACCGGTTACTTAAGTCCGCGAACTTGAGTGGTTATGTCTAAAAATGATGTTCGTGAACTTATTTAAATTATCTATGGAATGCTTTTGCAAACCGTGGATTTATAGTTCATGAATCGATTAGAGTGAATCACATCGTTTTTGCTTTAATTGTGTCTTGTGTAGTTCATAAGATCTCATAGCAATTGAACAACTCTCTAACTAGTTCATTTGAGTCATTTGGACTAGTTATGGCGAAGAAGAATATGGTTGATATGAAAGTTATCATTTGGCTAACCATTTGGTTGACTAATCTTGAACCAACTATTGTACACGTTTGGGTACGGTTACACAAACCCAAAAGCGTCAAGTACATGTGTGTATAGCAAGCTAAGTTTTCGATCTAACGATTGAGAGATATTAGCTTGTATCTAATCAGGTTTCATCTAACGGTGAATATTGAATGCTTTGTTACTAAGCTAACATTGATTGCAAACCCTGATTTGAAAGACTATATATGGGAGAACTCTAGCAACTGGGAAACCTAATCCCCACACATTCTGTGTGATATTAGTTTGCTAAGCTAGAGTCGATTCTCCTTTAACCTTTGGTTTTCTTCTTTTAAAACCAGGTTAACGACTTAAAGACTTCATTGGGATTGTAAAGCCAGATCGATAATACTTTTATTGTAGTTGTGTGATATGATCTTGATGTTTCTATCGTACAAGTACAATTTTAAATAATTGGCTTGATATTTCTATCTCCGATAGGCAAAATATAAAAGTAATCACAAACATCTTCGTCTCATCGTTTGTGATTCCACAATATCTTTTTTCGTTGCGTCGATTAAGACTATTGTGAGGTGATTGATAAAACTGAGCTGTTCTTCGGGAATATAAGTCTGGTTTTATTGATTGGTTCCTTTTCACCTTGATTTATCAAAAGATGGAACAAAACTCATAGGTTTATTCGTAGGAGACGAATTTATCTATCTTGTAGACTTTTATGTGTGAGACAGATTTGTTTTCTAAAGTCTTCGACTTTGGGTAGTATCAACTCTTGGTTGAGGGTGAGATCAGCTAAGGGAATCAAGGGCGCAGTATCCTGCTGGGATCATAGGCGTAGGAGCATAACTGTACCTTGGATCAGTGTGAGATTGATTGGGGTTCAACTATAGTCCAGACCGAAGTTAATTTGGAGTAGGCTAATGTTTGTAGCGGCTTAATACAATGTATATTTAATCTGGACTAGGTCCCAGGGTTTTTCTTCATTTGAGGTTTCCTCGTTAACAAAATTCTGGTGTCTGTGTTATTTTTTTTCCGCATTATATTTTTATATAATTGAAATAATACAGGTTGTGCATTGTTCAATCGATTAGAATATCCAACCTATTGGTTATTGATTTAAATCGATTGACACTTGGATATTGGTCTTTGGTACCATCCAAGTTATCTCTCTTTGATTACACTCGCGAATCATATTTGCTTGAGTAAATCGAATCGAGAGATTGAGATAATAACTCCTTGAGTATATTCTATTGATTAAGTCTAGTTGATTCTCTAGAAAACAACTCGTAGTTTTCCATACAGATTGCTAATTAAAATTATTGGGTGAGGTTGTTAGACCCCCGCTTTTTCAAAAACAATATACAAGACGACCCATTTCCTGATCATCATCAGGTGACGACCTTCACGCATGACCCCATGGAAGAGGAGGTGTGTGTAGCTAACTCGACAGAAGACGAATTCTATGCAGTATCATCAGGTAGCACAACTGAGCAAATAGCTGAGCCGGTAGCAAAGAAACCATTATTCGCTAAGTTCTTTGATACTCTAGGATTTGTTGCAGCCCAAAGGCATCTTGCTTCGATATTCTTAACAAGGATTGCGGCCAGACAAGATGTGAGTGCTTACTTAGATAGGAAATATCCCCTCCCCACTAATGTCATCACCTTCACTGAAGAAGACAAGGCGGTGAACAACGATCACACGCGCCCATTATATCTCACGAGAAAGGCAAGAAAGGATACCTTTAAGAGGGAATACATCGACATAGGAGCGTCACTCAACTTAATACCCTTACATATACTGAAGAGCATAGGCGGAAAGGAGTCCAAAATCAATAAATTCCAAACAAGAATTCAGGAGTTCGGCGGATTGATCCAGCATACAATCGGGACGATCAACCTAGAAGTCAAAGTCAGACCAATAAAAGCAATCGAGCCTTTCCACGTAATGGATGTGAACACAACTTACCATATCTTGCTAGGAATAACATGGTTGCATAAGCATGGAGTAGTGTCATCCACCTATCACCGGTATGTTAAATTCATTCTCATAGGGAAGCAGAAGAGGATCCGGGCGACCGAGAATACTTTCTCCACAGATGAAGCATGTTATGCAGAAGCATCCTTCTTTGACGGCTTGAGCGAACCTAGCAAAGTAGTAACACACATCCACTCGATTCTGATTCCCGACTGGGAAACAACTTATCAAGAAGGAAGCTCTACTCAAGGGCTGAAAAAGGATTACTTCGAGAAAGATAAAAGATGTTTCAGGAAGGTATCTCGACTGGACGGGCGCCATGTATATCGATTATAGCAATCAACTGGGGAGACCTCGACATCGGAAGTTAATCTTGCAGAATGCGCCACCAAAGCACGTGGAAACTTTTAAGGTTGAGGATGCTCCCTATTTCTAAGAAAGACTAAAAAAGAATGCGTTACCAAAGCACGTGGAGGCGACAAGAAAGGTCAACCTGAGGACCGAAGAATATCCAAGATGGGTAGAGATTGGAGCAGCTTTGACGGATGAAGAAAGCCGGGGGCTGCGTGCTAGGATAATACAAGGATTTTTTTTTCTTGGTCATACGAGGACATGCCAGGATTGAACCCCGCAATATTCTGTCATGAACTAAAGGTCAACCCGGGTAGCAAGCCATTAAGACAGCCTCGGCGCCAATTCCACTATGAAACCGAAGCACAAATCAAAGATGAGGTGAAGAAGATGCTAGAGGAAGGATATATCAAACCCATACACTACCCGACGTGGTTGGAAAACATCGCACCGGTGGAGAATAAGAACGAAAAAATCCGCTATTGCGTGGACTTTCGAGACCTTACTCGTGCCTGCCCAAAAGATGAATTCCCCCTCCCCAACATAGATATGACAGTGGGCGCGACTTGCGGTAATCGTATACGTTCATGTATGGGAAAAGCGGCTACAACCAAATCAGAATGAAGGAAAGAGATGCGGTCAAAACGGAATTTTCCGCACCCATAGGGAATTTCTACTATGTTGTCGTGCCATTTGGATTAAAAATCGCTGGCGCAACATATCAACGAGCAATGAATATAAGTTGATACCGCTAAAGCCTAAGCTATTATTTCGATGTCGCTGCCCAAGAATAAAGAAGAGCTTCAGAAGCTAATAGGAAAGGTCTCTTATGTAAGGCGCTTCATCCTGGGACTAGCACGAACCCTCAATCACTTCTTCCCAATGCTCAAGAAAGACGGAAAGTTCGTGTGGAATGAGGAATAACAAGAAGCCTTTGAGACAATCAAAAAATGGCTCACCCACCCGCATGTACTACGACCACCCATCAAGGGCGAACCCCTCTATATAGACCTCGCCCATACCGAAACCTCAATAGGGGTTTTGGTCGCTCAATACATGGGAGGGGATAATCTCTTCCTCATTTACTATCTCAGCAAAACATTGAAAGACGGGGAGCTAAGATACAACCCTGCTGAGAAAGCATGTTTGTCGTTACTCCTAGTGGCGCAGAAGATACGACATTACTTTCTAAAGCATAAATGCTATGTTGTAGCAGTGGCTAACCCGATTGTCTACTTGACAACCAGGCCAATCCAATCAGGTAGGGTAGCGCGGTGGTCAATGCGGCTGCTGGAATTCGATTTCACGCCAATACGACCTCAGGGAGTCAGAGGGTAGGCGATCGCGGACCTACTAGAGGCTTTCCCAGGATCCGACACTTCCGAAATCCATACCGACCTATCTGGAGAAATTGCTTTGGAAGAGGCAGCCCCACCTTGCACATGGAAGATGTCTTTTGATGGATTGCTCTGTTCCAGAAAAAGTATCACTTTTTCTGGAACTGTGAGAAAGCATCACTTTTTCTGAATGGGGAGCGAAAGTATCACTTTTTCTGGAACAGAGCGAAAGCATCATTTTTTCTGAAACGGGGCAAAAGTATCGCTTTTTCGGAGACGAGGCGAAAGTGTCACTTTTTTTGACACGAGGTGAAAGTATCACTTTTTTAGAAATGGGGAGAAAAGATCATTTTTCGTGAAACGGAATGTGAAAGTAGTCGCGGACAAACCCCATCTTCAGATTCTTCTTCGGTCAGCCCTCCCACCGTGGCAACGGTTGTACTAGTCTACTTTGGGTTTGATTTATTTTCATTAGTATACAACAATTCTTTTTTTCTGATGAAAATCATAATTAAATTAACAATAATATTTAATCCGAAAATTTAACTTTCTTTTGATTTTATGGATTCTGATTTAATCATGGAGCTTTCTGAAGGTTAGAGAAATAAACTTCACGAAACCCAGAAATTGTGGAGATGAGACTAAATACTAATTGACTGAAATGGAGTTAGCATATATGTCGCTTTTGGATAGAACACTCTATATCTTAAAGATCTTATAAAGATATTGATCGTATGGTTGAAAAGTACGCCCGCATAATTCTTATTATACGGTTATCCCCGTTCCCCAAAGTTTAATGCGCTCCATGAGGTCCCAGGTTCGAGTCCCCAATGGCGTAATATTGCAGGAATTAACATGGAAGGTAGTGTTGGTTTTCTCCCCTTGTGACACAATCTCGCCCCCCCATCCGCTTCGGCTCCCCTTGGCAAGGTTACCCATGAGGCTCGCTGGTAGGCTAACACATCAACATGTTCAATTAATGTAGTAGTATGTCGTTGGAGCTTAGCTTGTTAGGCTTCCAACTAGTTTCACGTAATAATATTTTAAAAAAGAAATTTATAAAAAATTATAAAAAATAAAACAAACAAAACCGCCATTACTCTAGGAAAGTAGTTAATTAAGAGAGCTCTATATAGTGTACAAAAGTATAAAGTTGTTAGGAAACTGTTAAACATAGAAGACAAATGACATTTCTCCCGTTGGAGCATCACATAGTCTTCCTTTTTTTAATTAAATCAACTCTATAGGAAACAAGTCAAAAATAATCAGAGAGCGAGAGAAAATAGTCTACAAATCAAGAAAAAATTAAAAATATTCTAATTCATCTGACAGGTGCGGGACGAAGGCCTGCCATACCGAGTGAGCAATTCTCATCGGATCCGGTGCATAGCACAGATTACACACTGGGAACACCTATAGGTAAGATATGGGGCAAAACAAAATAAAAATACCAAATAAATTGGTTTAAAATTTCCAAAGCATATTGAGGAAACACCTATTTATCAAAAAATTGAATAAATTTTGTTTGATTTCATTGATATGGCCTCAAACTTACTCGATATGGTCTTAGCGAATGATAAAATAAAAGTTCATAAACTAAAAAGGATAAATATACAACAACAAAAGCATCCATATCACCTGTCGTTCCCTAGCTCACATTCACCCACTTCTCTTTGAAAAGCTTACATATCACAAATTTTCTAAGTAAACTCAGATCTATCATAATATTTTCTTTTTGTTGACTTTGACATTTTTGGTACATATAATTGGATATTTTTTCTGGTTGACTTAGAAATGTTGTAGTTCAAATCAAAGTTTAAAAGACTTGGTCTCAAAGAAAATGATTTATCGACAAACTTACCAGTTTGATTTGTCGATAACTCAGTTTTCGTAAAAATGTTATCCGAGAATATGATATTAAAGATGAAACTCTAAGTAAAAAAGAAACCAGGAATATTGTACATATTTTAAGATTTATATTATACTTTTACTTACGTACTATGAAATAAGTATGTTAAAGTTGTTGGCATATCCTAATAAATCTTTCCATATGATAGCTTAATAAATCATTGTGATTGAATCAGATGATACAAAATTTGCACAATTGTGTCCTATTTTCAATTCTAACTTCTTAGTAAGTGCTTAATTTACATGTTTAGAATGTCAATTCCATACTTATTTTAGCTATAATTCTTGCATATTACTTGTTATTATTATTATTTTTTAGTTTATGTGTCATATCAGGTGAATCATCCGAAAATGAGCTAAAAAGTTCTTAAATGAGCAAGGAAGTGGAGTCTATCAATGAAGGAAGGGTCAAAGTCCAAATTTAACTCATTCAAATCTAGGAGTTCTTAATACCATCTTGAAGAAAATGAGAATACGAAGTGAACGCAAAAAGAATGAGGTCATCATTCCGAGTTCGGACGAAGAAGTTATAGGCAAAACAAGATTGAAAGACTTGCAGATACAGAGAGAGGTTCGGCTCAAAAATCATCAGCTCGAGTCAGCCGAACCTGGAGCTTAAAAATCAAAATTTTCAAAAAGTATACATGAGTTTGTTCGTCTCAAAAGAAATTTAATCAAGTGAGACAAACCTAACACTCGCCTAAAGTGAATTTCACTTGTCAGGTTCGTCTGGGAAAGGTCGGCAAGTTATGAGCCAAACCTAACAACTTCCTAAGACATATTTGGACGCGAAATTGACTTCTATCTCAAGGAAATACGGTCCCGGAAGGATTCTAAAGACTAACTTTGAGAGTTCTATATAAGAAGACATCCAGAGCCTTAAGAATATATCTCATCTCATATTATACTTTTGTTCTTCATAAAATATTCTAGGGTTTACCCCTTTAGGGGGAAACCGGGTAATTATGTAGTCATGGGAAGCTAAACTTTTGTTGATTAAGGATGAATTCAATGTGCTAGCGTGAAGCTTTATTAGTTATATAAATCTATTAGAAGTTTTAATCATCGTCGATTGTCTTTTCTATAATTATGTTTTATAATTGATTTCTGGATTGTTCAAGTGTACAATTGGATTATTCTATTGATCATTCTATTGCTAGTAGAGATTTGGAGATATCCGTAATTGTCGTGCATCTCCAACACAAGTAGAGAACGTGAGACCTTGCAGATGGATTCTGTAAAACAATCGTGTGTGAAAACAACACCAGTAAGTAAAACGAGCATACTGAGTTTAACTGCTGAGATCAAACCTAAATTTACAAAGCCTAAAGCATTTGATTGGGATACACCTTGTAAGCGTACCTCAAGGCGGCTCAGTTGGATAGAATACGGTGAATAAGCGTACCTGTTATCCGGTGTTATGAGGAGTTTTGGGGATAGCTAAGCGTACCTGCAATTCTACGGTAGGTGATGAATGATTCTGAAGGAAGATAGATAAGTATACTAATCTGATTCACTGTTGGTAACGGCGAAGGATTCCTTGGTCATCTTTATTTTATTTGTTATTCCTTTTATTTTATTGATTCTTTTATTATTTTGCTGAATTAAATAACCTATCAACTACGCAGCTCTCTGTAGGAATGATCTCTTACTACCGCTATATTACTAGTTAATTAGTGGGAAATATATTGATTAATTTGTTGTGGTTACGACACTCATCAGTTCTTTATTAGTATAATTGGTATATGGCTTCAAAGACATTCATACACAATGGTTTGATATCGCTAGAATGAATGCTCATCCACAATAAGACTAATAATTTTTGTAATTTTGTTTAAGCTGAAATACTACAAATGTCATCTCATAATAACATACCAATCGAGCATGAATTCAGCAAATGGAAGATAAGTATTTATTTTTGTACCATTTTAAAAATTATAATGCAACTAAGTGGAACTTGATAGACTTTGGCATTTTAGTTAATCAAACATTACTATCAGTAGACTTAACCGACGAAGTCATACATGATTCCGACTCCGCCTGCTTTACTTGAATGGATGTCAGATATCATCCAATATTTGAATCATTTATTTTTTTACACGAGGTATACATATTTGTTAGTCAACTTACACTTCAATCATGTGATAGAGGTGGGATAGTTTATGCTACATGCCTGCTTCATGACCAATTAGCATGGATTTTGGTATTTTTGAAAACGATATATGAATAAAAATAATAATTATGTGGATTATTTTCAAGTTATTCAATTTCTATGAGTTCAGCTTGCGATATTGTATATGTTTTTTTCCTCATTCCAACAGTTGGTTATTAAGATATGAAGATGAAAACTTGAAGAGCCTTGAGAGCGAGAAGAATGATGAGCTTAGATGGTTGACGGTAGATGATCTCATGGGTTTCAAAATTTTGAATTTCTTTTTTGTTTTCCAAGTCATAAGAAACTCTTTCTCATCATCTTTTGATCAAGTCCCATACGAGCCAAGGATTGTTTCTGATCGGATTCCGTATCATCTTCTAATAGTGGTTATTTATATTCTTGAATCGACTTTCTAAAGGCCTAAACCCTAGGTAGCATCCAACTCGATAACATTAACTTATTTATTTTGGTTATGTGCAATAATTGTATTCATTCATTTCTATTTTTCTATTAGGAATTTTAATTTTCACAATTCTCTGAATCCAAATAGAGATTTCTTTAAAACTAAGTTTTTCTGAATTAAACTGGTGTAAACTAAATACTCATATAATTGGTGCATTGTTCATTAGGTCGGTCCTGAATCCATATGAAGGGGATTATCTTATCTCCAAAGAAGACATTCATAATATTAATACGAGCGCATTAAAGACTTTATTCGGGAGACTCACACATATCTTAGGGCTGGAAATATGGTTCGTGTGAGGGTAAAATACCCGATGGCTACGTGTCAACATCTCAAGGGATGATTTCATGATAAGATGATAAGGTAGGAGCACCGAATCATTCTCCATAAAGCTGATCTTGCCTGAATCGAGATGCATGCCACCAACATCACATGAACAACACGTGTGAAGGAGTGGTCTAATCGATTCATTCATTCAAGTCTAAAAAGCAACGCTACATTTAATGAAGAATCAGAAGAAGTGAGAGCGAGTATATGTCACAACAGAGAATTCAGACGACCTATACTATAACTCGTGGATGAAGCATCAAGAGGACCTTCGGAGGAGAGCTTCACGATGAAGAACAGGGTGAGATGACTCGGAGGGGAACCTGGAATATCATCACGAGGAATAATATAGAACTAGTCCGAAACAGCGAAGATGATGCATGATGACTCCGAGAGCTCGACGAGGCCTGACCTTTACAAGTATTATTTGTCTATAAATACCAACCCATGAAGCAGGAGATGGGAGATTTGGCTAATGTATTATTAGATGGTCTTTCTACAGAGAATTCCTGAGAGATATTTAGACAGAGAAAGAGTGAGAGATCTAAGTGAGATTTGTAGCTCTTTCAAGGGTAAGACCTCCTTATAATCAATAAAGAAACTATCTTCTTCCCGTGGACGTAGGTCTTCATGCCCGAACCACGTTATATGCTTGTGTCAATCTTTACTTTCATGCTCTTTACATCTTGTCTATCTTTGAATATTGTATGTTAGAGTAAGTTTAGTCTATATTTTCGTTTGGATGTAGTCATCAGAAAAGATGCAACTACAATTCGGGATGATCTTGGTAGGGATTGAGCTTATACTATTAAATTTCGCTCAACACTTCAGATCCACCAACTTACCTCTGTTTAAGCTAGACCTCAAATTTGGTTAAGTGATCTAAGTTTTGCATTGAGCAAAGTTTGTTCTAACTTGGTCTTGGGTTTCTTTCACTTATTAAGGTACTGTACCATATTGCTCTATAAATATCAATTGAAAAGTTTGGGACATGTATTTTACCAATCTTCTTCCAATTGGTTAAGAAAAGAGGTTATGGTAATCCTGGGTTATCTGCGCTTTGTGACACACTATGCTTGCAGGTCTACATTTTAACGAGCTTTAGTAAACACCTTTTCCACTAGCTATTTGTTCAGTGCAGATTTTGAAGTAAGGGTATATTCATTTTCAACTTTTTAATACATATAAAAGAACATTTAGAATCTTCCATAACATCGCAACGTCGAATTGAGTGAAAAACGACAACTAAAAGGCATAAATATAGAAAAACTGAGTTGAGTCGAATATGTTTAAAAGATTTATGGACAATATTCAAAGATGAGTGATATTTAAGTGAATAGATATATATAAATCAAGAAGAAAATTTCCAACAAAAAAACAATCCATTATTCGAAAAAAAAATATATATCAAGCATACCTATGGAGACCTAACCATGCAGTTCCAGGGAGAAACAAAAGATATCACCATTTTTACTTTTATTGATGTAGTTGATTTACTATGTTACGCATGTTCTTTGGCAACAAAATTGGTATTATAACTATTGTTTACGCAATGTCTTCGAAAGAGAAGAAATATTTAGTTATTCCTTGGAGAAAAAAAGGTGATTTGATTGATCTCGATTTTGGCTTAGAGGATTTTAGGGGAACGTACATGTTGATATTGTTTAAATTTTCAGTGGTATAGAATGAAAGAGGTGTTTTCTATCTTTTTGAGGATTCCCAAACAAAGACTATGCCATTTCTGATGGCCTGAACTGAAGAAAGTACAAAAAGAATAGTTAACGAATCATTCTGTAATTAATTGGCTTCTCTGCTAGCCTGAACTCAAGTAAAACATTGAAACAAACCATAAAAATATTTAATTATATTTGGTTACTTAATTGTTGGATTTGTAGTGAATACATGGTTATGTAGTATGCAATGCCTGGACAATGTTCTGAAATCAGATGTCTTTAATTAGCCCCGGCTACTTAATTGTATGATAGAAGAATCAAGATTTTCATTGGATTTTTTTGGGGTATGTTAGTATAAATAGCGCTTTTAGGGGATGATACTCTAACTCATTCTCTTCTTTTCGATAAATGATCACCAAGTAAGGAAATATGAAATGCTCGCAGGCATAGAGATAAAAAACAGAATGCATCCGTGAATTCTCCATATTTTAGGATTGTTGGTTAATGATGTCAATGGCACAAAGAATGCTTCAAAAACGAATTTGAAACTTTAAGAAGTTGGTAAACCTGTTGTTCTCATTTTTGGTGGACCCTTCATTCAATTCATGATGTTCACATTTTTTTTTCCTTTCTTATTTAGGTCGAACGAGTTATATATCAAGTGATTTTACTGTAATATATCGATGTCTACTTAAAAGTTTTAAATAATGATGTATTCATATTATTTGATCTTTACAGGTCATATATCCATGTATTAGTGAACGATCAAACTCCATCACTCCGTCCTTATAAGCACTTGCAAGGACTCATATTTAAAATGAAGCAGAAAATTATTGGAATTGAAGCCACTATCAAGTGTAGATGCATGCATGCAAATTGTCGTTTTTATGTTTATTGATAAGGTTTGTTTTTCTACGAAAGTTCAACATCTTCTGCTTAAAGTATGATCTCTGTACATATATTTGGCCTCTTTATGATTGGGTTCTTCCATGAAGGTGGCCATATTCACATAATTTTCCTTAAGTTTTGAACCATACATTAAACGTCATTTGATTTTGTTCCGATGTAGAATATAGTTTCCACGGTTTCTTTTTGTCTAATCATAGTTAAAAGACTAATTTTTCGGTCAAGTTCGAGATCTACTTTGAAATATGAATCTATATGTTGGAGAGGAGAATATAATTTCAGATTCTCACCTTTTTTATTCTTAAACTATTTTTTTGGATCTAGAGAGACCATTCTAGATGACTTCACTATCATGGTTTCTAACACCACAAAGAGAAAATTATACGTGTAGGATATATGGAATACAGAGAGCGTTAGTGATATGCCATCGTTGATTGTGTTGAATGAACATAATAATGAAGTGGAAGAGAGTATAAAAAGAGATCTCGACATGCCACTGTTGGTCGAGATTGATAATAAAGTGTATACACATATAAACTTATGGACATAGATTATAATTAAAGGAAGTGTTTATCTTTGAATTCATTACATTTGAATTTTTTTTTTTTTTGATCGGTAAATTAAAGATTTCGTAGATGAAGGATTAAAGTACATGAAATATATTCTCTAAACCAAAACGAAGCAAGCAAAAAGAAAAGAGAGAAACATGATGTAACCCCAAGCACATACCAAAACAAATGGTCACAAGAAAAACACCACAAAACAGGGAACCAACCCAAACCTGACACTGCAAAGCCTCCTTCCAATAACAAAATCAAATCAGGGAGGTTAAAAATCACTTCTTTCCAGCTAATTGTAAATTGTGGGATGGTGATTTCATTAAATACATTGCGCCTATATAACCATTTAGCCAATGTAAACTTCACTTGCTCAATAATCCCTTTCATCTCCTTACTCTTATCTTAAAAGGTTATTAATTACGCTCCTTCCAAATAGACCAAACAATTTCAGCCGGTAAAACTTTAAGAACCAGAGTTTTCCGAGAATAATTTCTAATCCTAGACCAAGAATTCACCAAACTAATTAAATTCGGTGTCGTCTCCCATAATACGGAGAATGATTTGGCGAAATAGCACCATATTTCCCAAGACGTTTTACAATGGATTAGCAAGTGATTCTCTGATTCTTCATCCTGCTCGCAGAGGAAACATATTATTATTCTCCAATAGATTGGTGTCAAACTTTATATAACAAAAAAAAAAAGTTGTGAAATTTTTATACTGCACGGGTTTCATTACAATTGTTAATCTATTGAATGATGTGTACTTACTTATAAGTCGCAATTGCTAATTGGATCCTCCCTTTGGATGGTTGCAGGGCACAACCATGTTTTAGTGGGAAGGTATATGTTTCTCATGTCAATTTAGACAAGACCCAGACAACTTACAATATATTAGGTACTTTATAACTTTCATGATTTAATAGTTTTGTAAGAATGATGCCACTATGATTAGGCTGGTGATTTATCATATGCCAAAGTTTTAAAAAAAAAATCCAGCTTGAATATAGTTTGAACAAAATTTTGAATATAACAATAAATAAAGATTGAATATAGAAATGAATAAAAATTTGGTCAATTCTTTTGGTTTTATATTATGGTTTAAGTATATGTAAATTTTTTGATAGGTAAATTTAAACACTCATACTTTCGCCATATCTGATAGGTAATATTTTGATAGGTAACGAGGCGAAGCCCCACCTCACCATATAAAAGATTTCCATTGGAATTGGTGCGTGGCACTGGTTGCTGGTAATAGTCCAAACACCACCAACAAATATGTAATGCTTATAAGGTACTACACAAAACTGGATTCAACATAGTACTGTTACATTGATCGACTTTTAAATCTCGACATAAATAAAGCTATCTCTTTAGTAACACTGCACGCACACTTATTGCATTTCAAATTTCCTTTTATCTTCTCTAGAAAATTGCATTTCACAGGTTTGCATGTGATATTTATGTACAATTACAAATAATTAAAGGCATATTAAATCAAAAATTTATGGAGTCAACATTTTTTTTTAATTATTTTAATATCTGCGCATATAAATAATATATGAATTTAGGTTTATAATACCAAAATTAGGCTAAGGCCCAAACCATGGATAACCCAAAATATGAGGCCCTTAATTAAAAGAAGTTTAAATCTAGGCCCGGAGTTATTAAAAGACATTCATACCCTTTTATATATTGTCAAGCCCCATATTAAATAAAATTTAAATTTAAACCCAAAATTATTAAATCTAGGCCCAAAATTATTAAAGTATAGTATGAATGTGTAAACAGAAGTTACACATGCATATGCCATGTGTAAACAGAAGTTACACATTCTTATGACATGTTTAATGCAAAGTTACATATCAAAAAATAGACATAAAAAAGAACGCATAAAAAAAGTACATGTATTACTTTAATATTCATTTATAATAATTTCTTAGCATGTGTAACTAGAAGTTACACACGCATATGTCTAGCGTAAATTGAGAGTTACATATGCATCTATCTAGTGAAACTGAGAGTTACACATGCGTCTGACTTGTGTGTTCAGCGTCAACTCCAGTTCCAACGAGACCTAAAATATAACGACAAGTAATTAGTTTTTATAAGATTAAATGAAAAACAATGCATATTCAATTTCACATACATCTGAGTAGTGAAACTAGCAGTTACCCATGCAACTGACTGGTGTATCTAGGAGTTACACATCCATATTGCACACGAACCAATAAAGGCAAGAACATAAGCATGATTACCAAGTGTATAATGTTCAATCCAATAATTACATACAAGTTTGGAGGAGCAATTATTATAAAGTTAGGACACTCACATTCCATCTAAGCGTCGTAACACATTTTCTTTTGACGCCTATTTTGCATCTTAGAGCCACGAGGACAATCCAAAAATGTCGAAGTCCTTACTGTTCAATCCTGCTAACCTGAAAATTAGAATAAAACAACACAATTTAATTCAGAAATGCACTTAGATTCAGAAATGCAAAATCAATTGATGCAAAAAACAATTTTGTTGTTCATTTTAGCATGTGTACTGAGAGTTACACATGCATAGTGGCATGTGTAACCAGCAGTTATAATGCATAGTCACAAGTAAATCAGAAATCTCTTTGTACATATACAACAAAAACACTAAATATTTAACTTATAATGCCATTCCAATATGAAAGATATACATTCCCTTAGACAACTCAAAGTGATTACCGCCACTCTTGCGGTGCTCCAACACAATTTCTTTTTGACGCCTAATTTTGCATCTTAGAGCCACGAGTACAATCTGAAAGTGTCGAAGTCCTAACTGTTGAATCCTGCTGACCTGAAAATTAGAATAAGAAAACACAATTTAATTCAGAAATGTACTTAGGTTCATAAATGCAAAATCAATTAATGCAAAAAACCATGTTGTTGTTCATTTTTAGCATGTGTAACTAGGACTTACACATGGATACGGGTAGTGTAACTGAGAGTTACACATGCATAATGGCATGTGTAACCAGCAGTTACATAATTTATATATCAGAAACGCGGGAGAAATGTAAAGTGCAACGAGTTATCTTATTGTGGAGAAGATTTTGGTGTTTTTATAATGTTAGATAGGCTAATCAAAAGACGACGTCATAATAAAATCTAGATCATCATCGAATTTTAACGATGTAAAAAGGAAAATATTTTTTAGTATTTTGGCTAGGAATGGGATAATAATTGGTCTATTTAACTAGGGCCCTACAATCCTATCTCAGCTGTCATCTAGATGAATTACAACTTACTGCTATTACCACTATCTCGGTTAGCATTCCAAGAAACTGACCCTCAGTAAACAGTAAACCAAAATGCCTTTCCTTCTTTTTATGTATAATGAATGCTTCGGCATAATAACTGTCTACAATAACTACTTGCATCTAACTTGAACGTGAAATCAGATAAAATTATGGAGACGGCTAATGATATTCCTGGTCAGATAGAAATAAAAGTTTGAGGAATCACAATAAAATCTAGATCATCATCGAATTTTAACTAGAAAAAAGATTCTCAACCATTTAGGGCATACTGATCACATGATAGCCTATATAACAGATAAACAAGAATACAATAACTACACTTCATACTCTTATTGAACCGACATAAATCAAACAATATTAACTACAGACGCAAAATCAAAACCGTTAGATATGGAAAATCTGGGTTGTTGCCGCATAAGGCTACAAGGTATACTAGGATAGGGCAGAGGCTTCTTCAGATTCAGAAAACCCATATGATTGCAGAAGTTTATTAGCAGGTATCAAGTAAAGTAACTTTACAAGAATACTTCCTTTTAGAATACTACAGGACAAGTCCCAACACTTACTGTTTCCACCCCTGCAGGATAACAGCTCTGGAATCCCCCACATTTGCAACTAGAAAACGGTCACTAACGAGAATCATTGTGGAAGCTGTTGAGCCAGCATCTCTATTTTGAGTATTCTCTGATTTCAAAAACTCTGAGTCTGTATGGCTATATGCATCCACTGCAAAGGAAAGTTACATATTAAATAAGAAGTATGTAATAAACAGTAAGCGCACAGAAAAATAAGCAACTAAGAGAACCTTCAAACGGGCACAAGACAAGCACCTATAGCTGATTTTGTTTCAGAGATGAACTTCGGATGACTGATCAAATTACTGAAAAGGTTTTGTTTAACATACTCAGCTGCCCGTGCACCCCCATGAAATGAAATAACCATAAGACAGACAACATAGAAAATGAAGGGAATCTTTGAATGCAGTTTCTTTGATTCTGAAATGTCATAAGTTGGCAGCGTGAAGCTTCTATTAGCTTTACTACTCGCAGGCTCATAAGAATTTACAGGAATGTTGTCCTCCTTCAATGGCATATCCACATGACCTTCAAATTTCTGCCCATTGTCATCCACATTTTGAAATGACATTAATTGAGTGATCCTTTCCTACAATATGAGGCAATGCACTAGTAAGAAGCAAGTTAAGTTTAGAGAAAAATTGAAATCAGAAACTCTCAAGGAACTGCAAAGCTCAATAAGAGAATCCTTAAATCCAAGAGAGACAAACATGTGGCATATACTGAAAATAGCATAGACCACAAACTGAACCATTGAATGTACATGACACTTCAGTAGATTACTCGAGTCTAGGGCATAGAAATAAGATGGCATTATATGTAACAAATTACATTGAAGCTGCTAGATCTAAAGTACAGAACATATGGCATATACTAAATCTGAAGGTTGAGTTGCATAATTTTTTCAGATAAGATTCTTAAGAAGTTTATTCCTATAAACTCAGGCAAAACCTCTCAATTCGAACACTCAACACC
Source organism: Papaver bracteatum (assembly GCA_023529315.1). NCBI lineage: Eukaryota > Viridiplantae > Streptophyta > Magnoliopsida > Ranunculales > Papaveraceae > Papaver > Papaver bracteatum. The sequence continues at coordinate 739,696 of JAJJWX010003714.1, read as the reverse complement.
AGAGATCAACTCAACTGCAGTTGCAGATCAACTCTGACATCCATTAAATCAAGCCTAAACATTCATCAGGGTAGTTTTGTCAACTCTGAAACGTGTAATTGAATGTTACACATGCAAATATGCATGTGTAATCAACAGTTACACATGTCATATCAGGGTATTTCATTCTCATACTAAACTAACCATCGAAGTTGCACTTAGATGAATATTTGTGGCGAATAGTTGGTCTGCATACCCATTGAACGCTTTGAAAGCAAAAGAAAGCATGGTCTACACCATGACCCAAACCACTAGCTGCATAATATCAAACTTGAAATGAGGTAAGAACACTGATACTGAGATGTAATAGAGTTAGAGCATTATAGCAACACTGAAATAAGAGGATCTATTTATTGTTATCAAGTAATTTAAAGAACCTTGACAATAAGTAAACTATTTACTGTTTTTGAACTGCTAATAATATTGAAGGCATAATTTGCGCAAACAATTTAACGAAATTGAAGGCATGTAAACCAGTCAACAAAATCAATAATTGGAATCAGCTAATTACCTGTGACGACCACCACCACCATTAGCACGAGCAGTAGAAACTTAAAATGGTTCATCCTCTTTCTTCTCACCATCTCCTCAATTTATCAATTCTGAACACCACCACAACTGATTGCAAATCCTCCGCCATACCTTCTCCAAAACCACCACCTCTACCACAACCACCTCCTTATCCACCTCCAGAACCTAAGCCTCCACCACGAATACCACCACAGATTCGTTAATCGAACTCAAAGATAAGCAAAATAAAAACACCAAAAAGTCAATAATTGAATCCATTGGAATTATGAGATTTCTACTAGTATTATCAACAGATCCAACCTATGAAAACTAGTTGTCTTAATCCTTGTGCAAACCAAACAGGCCTATTTTCTAGAAACGCAGGTAGTAGTTAATAGAATCATCCAATTATCTTAGCTCGCTTTAACAGGACTGCAGGAGCTCGTTCAAATGACAAACTCTCAGTGTAACTTTCAGGGCAATGCACTCCAGAATTCTAAATGGCACCACAAGTTGTCATCCTTAATTATCTAAAATTGAAGTACAATAAATTGAGAGAGTTTAGCAAAAACAAGTTTACTGGGTAATGGGGACAAAACACGACACTTTTTTACTGCATAAAAGTTTGATGCTTCGGTTCCAACCTGAAAGAGCAGTCATGCCAAGTTCAAGTGTTACGCTCCAATCTGTGAGCTCTAGAGGTTGGAACACAACCTCCAAATATGATGGCCATGAATCCAACCATCCACCAGACATTTCTGGTGCTGAATTCAAATATCTGGTGCCGACGTTGTAGTTTCACTGCCTTGTGCTAAGCGGGATGCTTGGGCTTGAAGTCTCTGCAGATGCTTTAATTTATCAACCAGTTCCCCGAATGTTGGTCTGTGTTTTGGGTCACTGCATACAACAAGTTTCCAAACAGAACAAAGAAACATAAGTGAGAAATTGGGTCATGAGTCATCGGTTAATTGCATGGGTCAGGAAGAGCAAAACTCATACTGTGAAAAAGAAACACGTTGAAGATGAGCACCTTTGCCAGCAGCTCTCAATTATAGAGGCCCATTCTGGATCCATTTCTTTTGGAATGTCAAGTCGTTGGTACATGAATCCTACAGCTCCAATCACCTGTATAAATCACCGAATTTTTCAAATTACGCATCCTATGCTATGCAAATATACTGTTCATTTGAAAATTCATTCAATAATGGACTAGATATATGTTAGAACATCGAGACGAAGATTGGAGCAAAAACCACTCCACAACTGTAATACGAGTGTACGACGTGCGTTTTTCTGCTGTTCCTATCTATCTAATGGATATTACAGGACAAATCCTTAGATTGAAGCAGGAAATTACTAAAAAGACGATTCCTTTGAATTTGGTACAAGCGGCGACAGGAAATTACAGGACAATGTTCCACGAAGGACTGGAATGTTCACTTGAGAAAACATTCAATAGTAGTAGACTAGGTACAAGCGCTCTACTGCTAGTTTTATTATATCATTGATTTGAATGAGTTTACATAAACTAAAGTTTTGTACTTGTGGATATGTAAACTCATTCAAATCAATGATATATTATCGTCATCTTCAAGAGAATGAAAAGGCCAAAACAACGCAAAAAGAATGAGGCCATTCCGACATCGGACGAAGAAGTTATTGCTAGAATTAAATTTAAAAACTTGAGAGTAAAGAGATAAGTTCGGCTGATAACTCATCATCACGAGTTAGCCGAACCTGGAGCATACAAAGCAAGATTTTCGAAGTGTTTACGGAGATAAGTTCGGCTTAAAAGTAATCTAATCGAGTTAGCCGAACCTGACAACCACCTGGGGTAAATTCCGTTTGTCAGGTTCGGCCGGGAAAGGTTGGCAAGGTATTAGACGAACACAAAGGTTCGGCGCAATCGATTTTCAAAACATAAGTTTAACTGTTTCTTCGTCTCAAAAAAAAAAAAAAAAAAAAATTCGGCTGCTAAATTTCAGCCGAACACTACTCTGGAACTTCCAAAACCCATAGGAATCATCGATTACTTGTCACAAATCAACGAAATACGAAAAACCAAGCAATGGGTTTGTGGGAAATACCTTTCTATGTGCAATTTTAAAGAATCGGGCTCTATTTCTCGTTGTCCAACACCAATCAATCCACTATCCTCTTCATCACCATCTTTTCCAAAAACCCTAGATTGAGATGCTACAGAAGCAATACCAGGATTCAGCACCATATTTCTAGGGCATCGCTTAACACAAGGTGCCATTAATGTGTTTAATCGAGAACTTAATCGAACAAGAAATTTTCAGAATTTTGTTTGTGTTTTTGGAGAAGAAGAGTGAGAGAGAAGGGTTAATTAGTAATGGTTAGTGAGTTAATTAGTGGGTGGTTGGTTAATTAGTGGGATGGGTCAAATTAGTGAGATTGTTTTAGGATTAGAATTTAATTAAGTGGAAGGGTAGTATTGTAATTTAAACTAGACAGGGGTATTATAGTAACTTAACAAGATTTAGGGCAGCCCTTATAATTTTGTGTGGGGTGCCTTAACAGTGTATGCCCCAAAATTATTGGGTCTGCCCCCAAATTAGGATTCTTCTCGAAGACTCAAAGCAAAAGGACACAAAAGTAGTTGAACTTACTTCTTATCTGTTAAAAATAAAAGAGAACAACAGTTGATTCAAACAGCCCGTGGTAAAGAGAAAATGAACTAAGTAGTCTTTCTGGAAAATGGAGTATGATTGGGCCGACGGACCGGAGGGCCCGAAGGGAAGGAGTCCCTTTTATGACCACTTTTTTGTCAATTAAAACCTAACATAAATTTGCAATTTCATAAAAAGATTTTGGTAGTGTGCACTTTAATCAAATTACTATAATTTCTCATGTATCATATTCTTTTAAGGGTATAATTGGAAAAGCAAACTTTAATATAACATATCTAAAAATTCGTGCCTTGGAATTTTACAAATTTTATCTCGTTGGAAAGCTAATAAAAAAACATATCCAATGAGCACAAACAACAATATCAAATTTAGAGTTTTTACGACAAATTCGGAAGTGTTTATCATTTTAGCCATAATTTTAGAAAATTAAATATTTATCCATTATGCATACCACCACAAATGATACATAATAGTTTATGTAGCCATACTTTGTTTTATGAATCAACTAATAAAACGATGTACTCCCTCCGTTTCAAGAAAAGCGATACTTTTATTTTAGGCATAATTCTTGAAAATTGAATGCATAGCTATTATGCAAACCACTATAAAGGACGCATAACACATCATGCAACCATATTTTGGTTTATGAATCGACCAATTTTTCGTTTTAGAAAAAGTCATACTTTCACATTCCGTTTCGGGAAAAGTGATACTTTCACTCCGTTTTGGGAAAAGTGATATTTTCGCCCTATTTAGTGAAAAGTGATACTCTCGCTCCGTTTCAGGAAAATTGATTCTCTCGCTCCATTCCAGAAAAAGTATCACTTTTAAAGAAAATTGGGAAAAGTGATATTTAATTCTGGAATGGAGCGAGAGTATCACTTTTAAAGAAACTAAGCGAAAGTATCACTTTTTCGGAGACGGGGCGAAAGTATCACTTTTTCTGAAACGGGGTGAAAGTATCAATTTTTCCGAAACGGAACGAAATTATCACTTTTCTGTAAACAAAGTTCTTCGGTCGGCCCTCCCACCGTGGCAACGGTTGTACTAGTATATACCGTTCCTCGTCCGGTCAATGTTGACAGAAATGTTTGATTCTTGAATTTTGAGAGGCCAAAGTCGGCAACCTGTTTAAAATGATATTAGAAGTCTGCGGGCATCCAACTCAAAACCAATTGGCTTGAAACTTGTCTCAAACAAGTATTTATTTATTTTTATTTTTATTTTAAAGAAAACTTTATTAATCATCATCAACAACAAGAAGTTTACAACTATTGGATGCAAGCCTAGCGACAAGCTGTGCTCCAATCCCTTTATTAAGAACCACACCTATCCTATGAAAAAGAACATCTCCAATAGAAACATTTTCATCATGACAAGACATAAAGTTTCGCAACCTTTTCAGGAACTCCTCAGTATCACTCCCCAAACCACCTAAGGTCTTGAAAGCAAGAACCCCAAACCCCAGCTTCTGATCCTTACATTTCTCAAGATATTTGGCCCTCTTTTTCGCCACTGCATTATCCATAGCTCGTCCAAGATCAAAATTACGCTCCGAAGTGTCAGTGAAGGGGGATACCACTGTGACGTCCAAGCACATATCGTAACCATTGTCCCAACCATACACAAGGATATCCGCTGGTAATAAATCCGAACCATCATCCGAAAAAAGCCCCAAGTCTACTTCCTTTCTGGCTGGAAGACTCGCACGATAGCAAATATCCGCAAAGGTATCATGCATTAGGTCATGCCTGTATTTGATCCCGACCCCTTGCTTGCAATGTAAGGCATGATCTCCAAAGATATCCATCCCAGCACCACAAACAGAGCACAAGTCTCCATTTTCAAAGAGGGGAATCCCGAGCCTATATTGCAGAACAGCACGAAACTGCCTAGCGCTAATTGTCTGATTAAGCCCGTCGATAGGCATAGCCAACAAGAAATCTTGAGCATGTTTAACTCTATTACTCTTCCAGAGAGCTGAATCAGGCTTTGACATGTTGAATTGAATGGGTATGTTCTTCTTAACAACATCAAAGTATTTGACTGCCAAAGAGCTCATAGAGTGGGGGGAAGTATCATCAATGCGTAAAAGAGAATCACCCAAACCACATACCTGATTAAAGCATGTCAAAGCGTACTCAAAACTGGATCTTAGGCCCGAAACCCCAGAGTGTCTCAGGATGGTTCCCTGCTGATATCTCGTCTGAAAACAAGAAGCTACATAACAATATTGATTCGTGTCCTCGATAGTGTACACCCCCAAACCACCATCCTTAATAGGAAGCGTAACTAGTCTCTCGCGCAAAGAAACCAAAACCTGGCCCATCTCCCGTAACCAAGTGTCTAAGAAACTGTCTGAGGCGGTCATCAAAAAACACCTGCGCCTCGTCCAAAAACTCAGGTTTAGTAGTACGCAAGGAGAAATATAACCTAGAGACACAAGAATAATTCCTTAGCAAAAGCAACTCCCCTTGTGGGTCTTTCAATTTCATCACCGCATCCAGCAATGCGATAGTCTTCTGAACCCTCTTGACAACCATGTTTCTGCAAAACTGGGGATCTCGTCTAACTGGCCCACCTAATAACTTAACACCATCGAGGGGATGATATAAGTTAGGAGGGAAAACACCATCAACTAACCCTCTACTATCAACAGAAGGACAGAAGAGCTCATACTTAGAAACATTGAGATGCAATCCCAAGTGTACGCCTTCCTGCTGTATAATGTCTAAGGCCTTAGCAACCATCAAAGTATCTCCGACTATGGTGCCATCATCTAAATACCAAGCCTGGATATCTAAGGTGCACCTCTCAGCGATCATATGTATGAGGGGGTGTAGCGTTAAGGAAAATAACATGGTACCAAGAGGATCCCCCTGTTGAACTCCTTGATCCGAGGAGAGAGTTTTATCCATATAATATAGCCTAGCAGGAGATGCGTAACAAAACTCCACCCACCTCGAGATCGAAGGACAATGCTTTCTAACCTCTCTAATCATAGCATACCTACTTACCAAGTTGAAGGCGTTAGAGAAGTCCACCAGAAGCATAAACATAGAAGTAGAGTCACCTTTGACTTCCAAGAGCCGGTTAACTGCATGAATAATGGATTCACCGCCGCAAGGTATCCCCACACCGAACTGATAGTCACTAAGATAGTTGTTCATTTCGAGAAGCGGCTACCTTGGAAACCAGGCGTCTCTAGATAGTACCCACGGCAATCGGACGGATGCCCCCATTCGGTTTAACAAGAGGTGTGAGAGGGGCTGAAGCTATAAACTCACCCAATACCCGCGGACAACCCCCTGCAGCATCCCCTCCCAATGCATCAATAAGGTGTTGGGCCCGAAGACCATCTCTTCCGCACGATGTCCCTCTAGGAAAACTTTTCAGCTTATCCAAAACCAAATCTTTATATGCGGAGAAGGCCTCATGAGCAACAGTTACAGATGGTATCAAAGGAGGTGGCGCGGAAGGATGCATAGCTTGCAACTCAAGCAAAGTGGCTTCGTTGGGAGAAGCAACACCACTTGAAGTCAAAGTGAGAATCACGGCCGTATATAAACCATTACTCAATTTCCTACGACATACCTAAAGATTAGCCTTTTCCATATCTTCCTATGTCATAGCACGAGGTGTCCTTTTCTTGTCTTTAGCCCTCAGCTTATTTTTATTTTTATTTTTATTCACGGGTTTGCTTGATCAAACCTCACCAAATTAGGGCAACATATTCCATAATCTCCTCATCTTTAACGGTAAGAATCAATAACAGTAACTCCATTGTCCGAGCCATCAAAGTCAGTAGGTAACGAAACCAAACACCATTGTTATGTGAAGATAGCATACCTATTATGATCCATTCGGCATCAACTCATCTTCATGGTAATAATTCCTTCCCCATATTGGCTCAAGACCTATCTCCTTGGCAGGTAACAAGTTTTGGATATAAGATTAGGGCTACGACAGATTTTTTTTTTAATTTATTCTTCTTCTTCTTCTTTTCTTCTTCTTCGGACTTGCAAACTATTTAACAAAACTCATCTGATTTTTCTCCCTTTTCTCTCGCCCTTTCACCTTGCTCTGATACCATGTTAAGGATCGAGCAAGAGAGAGGAGAGCATAAACGCGGAAACGTAAAAGACTACATTGATAATAATCTTGGTGTGTATTTCTCATTAATTCTTCAAGATATTTATACAATCACAAGACTTGGTTCTCAAAAAAATTCCTAATATAACTCTCACAACTTAAAGTGCATATCTCCTAAATATAGACTCTCATATATTATTTCCTATTACCCTCCCTCAAGATGGAGCATGTAGATCACGAATGCCCATCTTGGACAAAAAAAATTTAAACTGAGCTTTCCCTAACATTTGTGAAAAGTTCTGCCTATTTCGGTCTTCATCGTAGTTTAAGGATGTTTCGGTCCTCATCTTCGTAGGTTTAGGAAATTTCGGTCCCCTTCATAGTTTTAGGACATCTCGGTCCCGTTTTCATAGTTTAGGGACATTGCGGTCCCGGTCATAGTTTTTAGACATTGCGGTCCCGCCCATAGTTTTAGGACGTTTCGGTAACAATAGAAGTTTTTGGACATTGCGCTCCCAATCATAGTTTTAGGACGTTTCGTTCCCAATAGTAGTTTTAGGACGTTTCGGTGCCCATTATAGTTTTTGGACATTGCGGTCCCATTGGTAGTTTTAGAACATACAAGTTTCATCATAATTTAGGGAAATTACGGTCCTCTTCGGAAGTTTATGGACATTACGGTCCCATAGTAATAACAGACTCTCCACGTGTGAGGTCTCAGTGACTGGCCTTACACGTGAGGGGGCGTGTGAAAGGACAAATAGTCCCACATTGCTAGTAATTAAATAATTAACTTAAATATAATATGGAAGGGCCACTCCACTCATAGCCAATTGGTTTTGAGTTGGATGCCCGCATACTTTAACATGGTATCAGAGCCAAGCCCCAGATCCAGACTTGCGTACGCTGGGTGTAGGCCGAGTTACTGGCCTAAGTGTTTAATGTACACCCGAGGTGTAGGCCAGTGCCGATACTGGCCGAGGTGTAGGCCAGTGCCGATATTGGCCGAGGTGTTACCCCCTGATTTAGTCACTCACCTTTGTGCGCCTGTTTACCGATGGAAAGGTAAACTCGTACGTAGGTCCACGTGTGAGGTCCCACTGACTGGCCTTACACGTGAGGGTGTGTGTGAAAGTACAATAGTCCCACATTGCTAGAATCCGCTTAATTAACTTAAATATAATATGGAAGGGCCGCTCCACTCATTGCCAATTGGTTTTGAGTTCCGTATTCTAACATGGTATCAGAGCAGGCTATTTGTGTCGAGTTAGTTGACCGCACCTTTACTCGCGTCACCCGATTTAATTGTCCACGTGTTTGTAAGACCCGCCGAGGCTACACGTGAGGGGGCGTGTTGAGATTATTAGTCCCACATGGTTGGGTTATTTAAGATCCTGCGGTTTATAATCTATTAGGGACTCTCCACTCATTTCCAATTGATTTTGAGTTGGATGCCCGTATTTTAACATGGTATCAGAGCTAAGCCCAAGAACCCGACCTGCGTACGCCGGGTGTAGGCCGAGTTACTGGCCGAAGTGTTTAATGTGCACCCGGGGTGAAGGCCAGTGCCGATACTGGCCGAGGTGTTACCCCCTGATTTAGTCACTCACCTGTGTGCGCCTGTTTACCGATGGACTGGTAAACTCGTATGTAGGTCCACGTGTGAGGTCTCAGTGACTGGCCTTACCCGTGAGGGGGCGTGTGAAAGGAAAAATAGTCCCACATTGCTAGTAATTAAATAATTAACTTAAATATAATATGGAATGGTCACTCCACTCATAGCCAATTGGTTTTGAGTTGGATGCCCGCATACTTTAACAAATGAATAGAAGATGAGCATGTGATGCTTCTTTACGTAGAATTGCAGATAGAAAGATTAAGATGACACCCAAAAATGAACCTTCACGGTCCAGTTTTTATCAACCGACAGATTTGATGACTTCAAGTCACGATGAACAATAGGTGGTACTACACCAAATCTAGGTTTTCCCAACAATGAGTTTCTAACTAAATCTTTTTTGGTAACTCAAATGATCCATTATAAATCTAGTAACTCATATAAAGCGTTAGCAAATTAAGAAATAGTTACCATAATTAGGAATTGTCTCATAAAAACTAAATAAGTATTGAAAGTGTGAGATCATTAGTTATACATCCCTAACACATTTTACACTATATCACTATTACTAATATTCCTACCCAAAATCCATGTATACCAAAATCCACCCTATCTTTATAACTCTTTGTCATTTTTAGTAGTAACACAATTTTACATAGCTAACACATTGATTTATTTTAAAATTTAGAAAATGTAAAATAAAATTATAGGATTTTATGTTGATAAAAAAGCTGTAAAGATACAAGAAGGGCTAAACAGATGAGAGTCAAAAATATGATTGTATTAAGATGAAATTTTCTTAGACTCATACAACTTCAACAGATAGACTCAAGACTATTTATAACATAAAACAAATAGTTCGTGGGCATTCCCACTTCACACAACTCCTAAACTTTAGCTAACAAACCACTTAGCAACAAAATCCTACAAACCAGCAACAACTTGAAAACGTGAAAGACTAAAAGAATTGGTAAAAGAAAATCCTAAAACTTAGCTGAATTGACTGACTACTTTTGCATCAGTAATTTTATCACTCCCCCTTGATGCAAAATCCACCAACACCTAAAGAAGACCTTAAGTTTGAAAACTTTGGAAAAGAGAGAGCTTTGGTAAACCCATCAGCAACCTGATCTTCAGTTGGACAAAACTTTGTCACAATTAAACCTTCTGCAACAACGTCTCTAATAAAATGATGACGAAGTTCAATGTGTTTTGTTCTCCCATGGAAAACAGGATTCTTGGTCATTGAAATAGTAGCTCTGTTGTCACAGTAAATCTCTGTCCCTACATCTTGAGTTTGGTGCAAGTCTGCCAATATACGACGCATCCAAATTGCTTGACAAGTAGCTGCAGTTGCAGCAATGTATTTAGCTTCCGATGATGATAACGATAATGTAGCTTGTTTCTTAGAACTCCATGAAATAGCACCTGACCTAAGACTAAAAGCAAAACCACTTGTGCTCTTTCTATCATCAACAGAACCAGCCCAATCACTGTCAGTAAAACCAATCAATTTGAATTCAGAAGTAGGCTTGTACCAAATTCCATAATCCGTTGTCGCCCGTATATAACGAAGAATTCTCTTAGATGCTCCAAGATGATGAACAGAAGGATTATGCATAAATCTGGAAACCAAGCTAACAGGATAAACAATGTCGGGACAAGAATGAGTTAAATACATCAATCCACCAATAATACTTCGATAATACTTTTCATTAGCCTTTGCAGTACCATCATTTGAGCATAGTTTTTCACTGACATTCATAGGAGTAGAAGAAGACTTACAGTTCTGCATATTGAATTTGCGAAGTAAATCCAGCGCATACTTCTCTTGAGAAACAAAAATTCCATCAGAAGTTTGTCGAATTTGAAGACCAAGAAAGAAATTGAGTAAACCCAAATCTGACATTTCAAACTCACGCATCATACTATCTCTAAATTCTTGAATAAGAACATTAGATGAACCAGTATATATAATATCATCGACATAAACACAGACAATAAGAATTCCACCATTATCATCCACCTTCACATATAAAGTAGGCTCACTTTTGCTGCGATAAAAATCATTCTTAGAAAAATAAGAATCAAGTCTACTGTACCATGCTCTAGGGGCTTGTTTAAGTCCATAAAGAGCTTTGTTCAGTTTGTAGACTTTTTTTTCCTGCCCTTCAACAAGAAAACCTTGGGGTTGTTCAACATACACATCTTCTTCCAAAGAACCGTTAAGAAATGCAGACTTAACATCAAATTGAAAAACATTCCATTTCATTTGAGCTGCTAAAGCTAAAATAATTCTAACAGTTTCAAGTCTAGCAACAGGAGAGAAGGTATCAAGATAATCAATACCATATTTTTGAACATACCCTTTGGCGACGAGCCTTGATTTGAACTTTTGCATACTTCCATCAGCATTGTGCTTCACTCTATAAACCCATTTGACACCAATAGCAGCTTTTTCAGGTGGTAAATCAACCAACTCCCAAGTATTATTTTTCTAAATTGAAGCAATCTCTTCTTTCATAGAGATCTGCCATTCTTTGCTTCCTTGAGCTTCCTCGAAGTTAATGGGTTCTGCAGCCAAAAGAGCGAAAGTACAAGATTCATAAACATCAACTAAAGAACGTACCCTTAAAGGAGGCGAATCTGAATCCAAAGTAGGACCAATACTGCAGACATAAGTAATTGAATCTGATGAAGAACCACTTGATGATGATGAAGAAGGAGACGAAGGAGGAGAAGGAAGAAGTACTTGTTCTTCGTCTACATTCAATGGTTCTTCTACAAAAGGAAGATGCTGATTTTCTTCCTTCCAAACCCAACAACTATTTTCATCAAATACAACATCTCGACGAGTAATCAACTTCTTAGTTTATGGGTTATATAAGCGGTAGGCCTTTGATTCATCACAATAACCGACTAGTATACATTTTTCACTCTTTTTGTCTAACTTAGTACGATCAGTGGAATCAATCAATGAATAAGCGATAGAACCAAAAACCTTTAAGAAACTTACATTGGGTTTTCGATTCCACCAAGCTTCATAAGGAGTCATATCCGTTACCGCTGTCGTAGGAGAAACATTGAGAAGAAAAACTGAAGTCGACACCGCTTCTGCCCAAAATCTGTTTGGAAGATGTTTTTCTTTCAACATGCTTCTTGCCATCTCTACGACGGTTCTATTCTTACGTTCAGCCACTCCATTTTTCTGTGGAGTTTTCCTCACTGTTAACTGCCTATGAATACCATTTTGCTTGCAAAATGAATTAAATTCATTAGAGCAGAACTCTCCTCCCCTATCAGTTCGAAGAGTTTTAATTACAAAGCCACTTTGCTTTTCTGCATAAGCTTTAAACTCCAAAAACTTGCCGAACGATTCAGATTTATAAGAAAGAAAATAAACCCAACTCATGCGAGTAAAATCATCAGTAAACAATAAGAAGTACCTACTACCATTCAACAAAGAAGTATTTGTAGGACCACAAACATCAGAATGAACCAACTCCAAAGGCTTGGTAGCTCTCCAAGCTTTTCCAACCGGAAACGGCAAACGGTGCTGCTTTCCATAAACACACCCTTCACAAACACCATCAACACAAACAATAGAAGGCAAACCAGCAACCATACTTTTCTGATTTAACAATTTCAGGGCATTAAAATGCAAATGCCCATAACGCAAATGCCAAAGCCTAGACTCATCAGAAGTATTTGCAACTAAGGCTAACTCATCAATGTTAGATAAAAGAAGAGGAAACATCTTATTTTCAGTCATATGGATCTTGACAATGAGTTTTCCATGTCTTTTAATAACACAAACACCATCTTCGAATAATAAAGAATACCCTTTTCGAATCAACTGCCCAACACTAAGCAAGTTTTGAGCTAAACCAGGAATATAATAAACATCATGAATTAGTTTTTTTATACCTGATTTAGTCTTGACTGCAATGGTTCCTTTTCCTTAAACTTGAACACATTTGTTATTGCCAAGACGAACTTGCAACTTTTCAGCTTCATTGATGTTGTGGAAAAGACTCTTTTCTCCTGTCATATGATTGCTACAGCCACTATCCACAAACCATACATCAATCTTACTGTCTTTTGAGTTAACACAAGTAAGAAACAGATTACCTTCCTCATTCTTCTCTTCAGCAAAATTTGCTTCTCCTTTGCCTTTCTTTTCCCAACAATAGTCTTCATCATGACCATATTTTTTACAGTAGTTGCACTGCCTCCACTTATAACCCTGGTTACCCTTTTCAGAATCTGATCTAGTATGATCAGATCTTCCGCGTCCTCTTCCACGACCACGATATCCACCTCTACTTCGGCCTCGTCCAGCAGATTTGTGGTTAGAGGAACTTTCTCCATTTTCCTTCTTCTTTGAGACCTCCACCTTTGATTGAAAAGCATGTTCAATAGATTTCTCCATTGACCTGTTCATTCTTTCTTCATAAGCTAAAAGATAACCCATTAGTTCATTAGTTGAATAAACAGTTAAATCTTTAGACTCTTCAATTACTGTTACAACATGATCAAACTTGGAAGGAAGACTCCTTAACACCTTCTCTACAACCTTTTGGTCTGTCATAACTTCACCATAAGTTTTCAACTGATTAACAATAGTTGAAACTCTAGAAAAGAAATCTTCCACAGATTCTTTTCCTTTCATAAAGAGGGTTTCAAAATCTCTACTTTAAACTTTGACGTTTCACTACAAAGAACCTTATCACCACCATGAAAAGCATTCTTCAAAATTAACCAAGCATCTTTTGACTTGGTGCAAATCTGAAAATCCTAGGAAGATTGGATCAAGGATGCAGCTTGCTGCAAAGTTAATAAATCTTTTGCATCCTTCCTACGAAGTTCCCTCACATCAGTTTGATTCCCTCTTGTTCTATCACCATCTGCATAACCATTCTCAACTAGATCCCAAAGGTCTTGAGAAATAAAAAAGTCTTCATCTTAATACTCCAAAACTCATAATTGTCACTGAAAAAAATAGGAATCAAGGATTGAAGATATTGACAAAGTGTTATTACTCATCTTGAACACTAAATGAAAAAAAAAATCTTCTCAAAAAAAAAACACACCTTGATTCAAGAAGATCTATAACAAAGAGCTAAGTGATCTTCAAACAATAAAACGCCAGATTCAAATCGAACCAGGCTCACGATACCACTTTGTTGATAAAAAAGCTGTAAAGATACAAGAAGGGCTAAACAGATGAGAGTCAAAAATCTGATTGTATTAAGATGAAATTTTCTTAGACTCATACAACTTCAACAGATAGACTCAAGACTATTTATAACATAAAACAAACAGTTCGTGGGCATTCCCACTTCACACAACTCCTAAACTTTAGCTAACAAACCACTTAGCAACAAACTCCTACAAACCAGCAACAAATTGAAAACGTGAAAGACTAAAAGAATTGGTAAAAGAAAATCCTAAAACTTAGCTGAATTGACTGACTACTTTTGCATCAGTAATTTTATCATTTTATAAATCTTTTTTTTTTGGAACCAACTGATAGTGCTAGGACCCTAGAATAATCTAAACCCGGAACTAATCCATACCGTTGCATGTGGGAACCAAAATTTGAGTTCCATATTTTACTTGACAGAACCAAACCAAATCGAATTTCATCCATACCTTAACAAAACCAGTTGAACGGAAGAGAAAACTCCTTCTGCACCATGGTTGGCTTCTTCCTCAAAAGAGAAAATTCAATCGAATTCTAGACAAAATCCCGTGTTCATTGTTTTGGTTCTCTTTGTTTTCTTCAATTTATCGATTTCATTGGAATTTGATTATAACGATGAAGATGATTGATTTCTGGTAAATTTGTTTTCTTCAACTCATATTTATAGTTTCTGGTATGATTCTCTTCTTATTCTTATTCGATTGCTCTTATTACAATTTTTCAATTATGAACCTAGGGTTTAAACAATGAGGGACTTTCAAAATTGGGGTCCGTCAGATTTACTTTGTTGAGGCTTAATGATGTTTCTGAGTTATTTTTAGAATGTCAGTACTTTGATGTTGCTTAAAAACATCAATTAAGATGGAGACTGTGTTGTTGCTGCAAGTTATAATGTACCAGTATCATGTCCATTTCCTTTAGGGACATGGTTTCACTTTTATCACCAGAACCAATTAGGGGTTTCCTTCTCATCGTCATTGTATAGCATGGGCGGAGCCAAAGGTTGGCTAGACCTGGCTGTAGCCCCCCCTAAATCTTGAAAATCTTCACCTTGCTACCTAAATTACGCATTAGCCAAACCCGTTCCCGTGTTTAGTCCATCTAGTCCACCAAGTCTAAGACTCTTAAGGCGAAGTCAGTTTTTCCACTAGTTTGAGACACTGTAAAGTGGAAACCTTTACCAAATTACTACTAATCGTCTGAATAAGTTAGAAATTGAAGAAGGATATGTGCGCATTAAGAGAACTAAATAAGAGAAATATATAATCTTTCGTCAGGGAAAGGATACTTCACAATTTTAACTTTTAACTTTCTATTAAATGGTTTTCAAGATTTTGATTTTCTAGGGTTTGGATTTTTGTTTAATTCAGGGGTAAAATTAATGAGTTGATACTGAGACAAATCCACCAAAAGACCTGAGTTTTGAGTTTACTACGGAAGAAGGATTTAGAAAAACGTTTGTTGGCACACATAGGTGGGTTCATAATTCTCATTCCAAATTGATGAATACACCACAACGTATTCGTAGTATAATCAATACACAGTCAAAAGAGATGATACAGAAAAACAGATTACGACTGGCAACAACTTAATGTACTTTCAGAGGGCATGATGAGTCAAAAGCTTCAAAGAATCTTGGAAATTTCACTGAGATGATACGGTATTTAGCCACACTGTAGTCAAAAGCTTCAAATAATGATGGAAATTTCATTGAGATACAAGAGAAGGTATGCAAAATGTAGGTGAGAGTCGAGGCTGTTTTTTTGTTGTTTTCCTTCTTTGTTTTGTTTGTGCACCTTACTTCCACCGTCTTATCTAGTCTCTACCATGTCGCGATTTTTGATTGCTTTCTAAGTGTAGACATCTTTTGAGATATTCAATTCAAGCTGCACCTTCCTTTATGTACTGCATTATTATTCTTAATAAGCAGTTTTTTGTTTCTTTATACATCATGGTTGATATCTACACTGTTCGGGGAGGAAAATAATTTCATGGAACTGGTGGATGACATGATTGATTTGGTGCAGTCAAATTTGTATTCGGTAACACAGACCTTATAATATTTCCTTCTAACCAGTTGCCCAAGTTGTATGGAGGTAAGCTTAAAATCCTTAATCTGATGATTTTGGTTACTTCAATTTTTCTACCGAGATTGAATCAGTTTCACCTTTCAACAATTTCTCCTGATTCTTTTGCAGAATTTCGCGGGGCGCCTTATCTATGGGGAGTATATAGAAAGAGAACTGTTCCTGTGTAATTCCTCCTCTACATTCTTGTAAGCACCAGTAGTTACCATAAGCTTATCAGCCTTGCACAATTGTCTCTGTAAGTATTTTCCTGGGAAGTGAAGAATGTTCACTTGGTCGTGTACTGGGACTGTTAACTTGGTTAGGGCTTTATACTTATTGTAAATGTTGCACAAACTAGTATTATTTCTAGAGTTTAGAGAGTGTCCTGTTTCCTCGAGTTGAACTCTAATAATGATGGAATGGAAGATAATTTCTTGAAGTGTTAAGTGTTTGATCTTCTTTTCTATTTCATGGTTTTTTGTTTTTGAAATTTTCTTGTTTGTGTAAAGTGTAAACTTATGATACCTTTCCTCCTTGATCTGTTATAGGTAACAGTTTCTGCGATAAAGGTGGCATAACGTCGTATTTCACTCAGTTAGAGTATGCCTTCCAGTCTCAGAGTGTTTGGACATCTGAGACGATTCGAGCTTTTCTTGAAACGGAACAGGGTTATACTTCTTTTGTGAAATAAGACTTATCTCAACCACAAACCACCACCACCGCAAAGGTATTTATTTCATATGTTAAGTCGATCAGTAACCATAATTTAGCAAAATTCAAAATCAAAGTGATGTGAACCATTGAGGCTTCGGCTCATTTGCGTTCTCAAATAATTTTTTGTGAGAAACTTTTAAATGTGAGCAAGAAAATCGTAGGCCATTTATGTTTTGTGATTGAGACCTTGTGTCGACTACCCGTTAAAAGTTTGACTGTCTTCAAGTGTGTATCCAAATCGTAGAACAAACTATTTTCTCATGTCTGTCTTCCTAAACTTTCTTCAAATGTTTGTGTTCTTTGAATATACATGGGAAGAACTCGTAGACTTTCTTATGAATTGTGTTTTTCTGGTACATGGAACAGTACGTGCACTATGCTTAGCTGTTGATTTTGTTCAAGTGCTGGATTTATATGTTCAAACTTTTAAAACCAGCATTAGAAATTCAGTACTCGTTAACATCTTATAAGATATATACAAATATTCTTTGTATTATTTCTATATCTAGAGAAGCTATCATTCTATTGTTTTGTTTCGCACTAGATGACAACTTAATTTGGTGAATTTTCATTTTCAGAATGCTGGGATAAGTGGAAAAGTCTTGCATGTTTGAAAAAGATAGATTTGGTAAAGTATATACAGAGATGGGGTCCTTGAGGTGTTGCTGGATTTGGCTTCCAGCAAGCTCGGATCTTCTTTAAATTGGTCAGCAAGAGGAGTTGTCTTTTTGAAGCCTTTGGAAATCCATCTGCAATTTCAGGTGTCATAGGTAATCGTTTTTTCCCTTTCACTTTAGATTCTTTCAATTGTTTCTGATCATAATATAATAGGTTCATAAGAATAGAATTCCAGTCCCTAACGTGATTGAATGAGACTTGTTTCTTTGCAGTTTTTCATCTTAACTAAATACACACTTACAACTCTGTTTTAAAGAAGCACTTGACCACTTGCTGCTGTGAATGCTTCCCTTATTATTGAAATGATGCTTTAGGTGCTTGTTTGATTAATATTTTTAGTGCCATCCAGACCCTTACATGTATTATGTTACTACTCATGTTATATATCCAGCATAATCAACAAAGTATGGTGTTTCAGAGTGGATAGAAAGCTTGATCACATGTCCTTGTTTATAGATTATGTGATATGTGAGAATTCGTAAGCCACGGAGTTAAAGATGCATTTTATCTAGAAAATATTATCCAAAGGATAACAATTCTAAAACTTTCTTGGCTGACTATTATGTTTCAGTTTTTTCTCCCACACCATTTTCCCAATTCCTCTTTTGACTCACTATTTCACTTGAATGACTAAACTGAAAATCACTTTTTCGTAAGGGTTTCATGAAACTGCGGGTGGGATTGACATTTTTGTGCTTGCTTGTGTATGTACGAGTGATCAAATGTGTTTGGTGTTGACAAATTCTGAAGATAATCATATAAATTCTTTAAACTAAACATGTGTGAATACCAATGAATCTGTGGTGCAATGGTAGCACGTCTGACTTCAAGGCAGAAAATGCGTGTTCGATTCACGCCAGGTTCACTAATTTGCATTTTTCATCATTTCTCTCGTTGTAGCGCAAATTATTTAAATGTGTGAAATTGGGGGTGAAGGTTCATATAGAACGGTGATATGTTTCAGTAATGCAAATTATCTTTAACTAACCTACCGATATTATTGGTTACGGATATAGAACTACTGAAAATATGGAAATAGGAAGGTACGCGTACCGACTCAACTGTATTGGTTCCATATAAGTGGTACACATACCGGCATAGCTCTATGGTTCGACGTTTTTGGGTATGCATACCTAAATCATTTGTTCGTGAATTGGATTTTTATGGTATGCATACTCGGTAGGTACACCGGGGGTATATCTCTAGCAATGTGAACCAATGTATGTCTCGTGTCATCTCCGATTATCTCGTGTGTATCCCTAGCTCAATCTGATTCGTGCCTCATAAATTGAGGAATGACTAGAAATTTACCGATTTACAATCTTCATAAGAGTCTTGATATAATGTCAAAGTCTTGTTTTTTATCGATTCATTTTGAGAAACTTAGAGTCTTTATCTGAATCCTAAACCTACTGATATTGTTCATAATAACAGACTTTGCCAACTCAATAAACTGTTGAGTTGTCATTATGGTAAGATGTCTTACAAGTGTTTTAGATAGTTAATCAAATTCCAAACATATCGTAGAAAATAGTTTGAGTGCATCTGAAAATATTCGACAAGGATGGTGTGCATAACGGGTATGTGTACCAACCCAATTTGTGAACTCAGAACACCAAGGTATGCGTACAGGGCACGTGCACCTCAAGGCAGTTTCGAGCAATCGTTAGTTCGATATAGGTCAAGAATATTGTTCATATTATCATTTAATAACCTCTTCCACTAAGTCAAAATCTTCACCTGGCTCTAAACCTACATATGTTTCTCAGATTACCTTTAATGACCTCTTCCACTAAGTATAGAATCTTCACTGGAGCTATAAACTGACAAGTGTTTTTCATATTATCCTTAATGACCTCCTCTACTAAATTAAAATATTCATCGAAATCCTAGATCTACCGATGTTGTTCATATTATCCTTAATGACCTCTTCGACTAAGTCGGAATCTTCACTAAAGCTCTAAATATACTAATATATGTTATATTATCCTTAATAATCTCTTCTTCCACTAACTCAGAATCCTCATTAGAATCATAAACCTACCAATATTGTTCATATTATCCTCAATGTCATCTCCTACTATGTCAAAATATACACTTGAGCAATAAAACTACCAATGTTTGTCATATTTTTTTATTTACTCCTTGCACTTGTAAGTATGAATCTTTAACGAAACCCCTAATTTATCGTCATTAAGTTTTGAAATTTTGTTTAATCGAAAGTGAATAACAGTTCTTGATTTCATTTCTGATTCATTCTTATATATTTTTCAGATTTATATATTGTTAGATAACAATATCCAAATTTATTCTGATTTATATATAGGGGTGAGATCCGTTGACATGGTTATAACGACATAACGTTGACCTGGTGGCACCTTTTGCTCTAAAACATCTAAACGACGATCAATTTGAAGCTAAGATTTTGGTGACATGTTTCTCATATAAAACTCAACATTCCTACCAAAAATGAGAGTATTTCGAAATACAAAACTTTAGATTTTGGTCTTACGAAGGTTCAAAAGAAACACTCTCGTAACATAATTTCCAAATCAAGTTCTAATATAAATCCTTAAATCCTTGTTAATCCGTGAATCAAAAACCAATCAATAATAAAAAAAGAGCCTCCAATTGAAACATTTGTAAGCCTAAAAATTTGATATTTTCCCTGAAATTAAAAAAACCCTTGTTCTATGATAATAATTGTTCTTCGATCTACTATCCAACGATTGAGGTATAATCTCGAGCTTAATTTGTTGTTTTTTGCTTTTGTTGATATTGTTTGATTTTGATCTGAAATG
The DNA here is from genome assembly GCA_023529315.1 of Papaver bracteatum. Taxonomy (NCBI): domain Eukaryota; kingdom Viridiplantae; phylum Streptophyta; class Magnoliopsida; order Ranunculales; family Papaveraceae; genus Papaver; species Papaver bracteatum. The sequence continues at coordinate 719,315 of JAJJWX010003714.1, read as the reverse complement.
GTTTCTTCTTTACTCATTCTAAGGAAAAAGAAGAATTAATGAACAAGAAGAAGTCTTTTTATGAACCCCTAACGTTGTCTATCTTCTTTGTTGCAATAAATGTTCAAATTTTTTTTTTTACTCGTTCTGGAATTAGGTTTTTTCAATTTGGGGATTTTTTTAGACTGTTCAGTTTAGTGGGATGAAGAAGTTTGTTGTTTATTGTTCTTCTGATTTGTTGTTGTTGTTATGTTGCAGATGAATAGAAGTGAAAACCCTAACAGTGAAGTTTGGCAGGGTAGAAATGGTGATCCACAAGGTGGTTTGTTTTAGTTACTAAGAATGTTTTTTTATGACAAATTCATTAAATTAATACAAGAATTACACAATTAGTACTCTTTTAATGTCTTTAAGATTTGTATAAAGTAATATATGTTCTTCTATGACTGAAATCTGTTCTAATTCATTTGTTGGCAGCAGATGAAGCGACGTGTTGAGTATGCATGGAAGCATATTAGTGAGTTTGTGTTGCAATGTTGGTGTATATTCTTATACTTCTTAATATTTTCTTTAAGAAACTTGACATTTGTGTAATGAATGTCATCTTTGTTGATCTAGTTTTGTGTAAATGACTAACAGGTTAGTAAAGGAAAAAAAAAGAAAGACCAAGAAGAGCAGCATGTAATATCACAATCAACAAAGTGAAACATCATTGGCTTCCTAGACTTGATAATGTCTTGCCTATTTTAATGGTGTGGTCTCGTTTTATATAGAACAATGGAGAAGACTTTACTACATTATTTTGTTTGTGTTTGGATGGGAAACCTGGAATAAAGATGTGGAAGTCCCAATTATAGGTCGATATATCAACCATGCATTCGATAAAATTGAACGTATCTTGCTTGTTGATTCATGAACAATTGACCGATTTAATAGTAAAATGGTAAATTCTGCTGAACCTATTGTTCTACAGCGGAAATTCTTGGAGCAAGTTGATGAAGATCTAATGAAAAGAGAGATGTAAGAGCAGTATTAAGTCTCGTGAAGGATTTAGTGGGAAACCCGGTGGTCTTTGTTGCTTTGGCACAGCAAGGAAGGTGACTATTTTGATTTGTTCTTTTTTTCCCATCAGTTGGTGCATTCTATCAATTCTTGGAACCATAGATGATTGTTCTTGAGTTGGTTCCTTATTAGCCCTTCTATAGTGTGAATGATGGAGGATGGATCAATTTTGTTGTTGATGTTCTTATGTAGTTGCATGCTTTTGATGTTAGTCTTATTTGTGTAAGTATGTAAGATGTACCATTAAATTCTGATTGCCAATGGGCACTTGTTTGATTTTTACCATTGGAGAGTAAGATGTAGCATTTGGAATGGTTGTCTTATTTGTGTTTGATTGCACTGCAGATACTCCCAAAGCTATACACTTTGGATGAATTGAAGCTGAATGGCATTGATCCTTCAACAATTCTTTCACATGTGGATGGGACTTTGAGTTCATTTGAAAGGTAACTTCAACTTGCTGTTTTAAGATCAAAGAATACAATTCACAAAACACGCCATGTGATATGCAGCATCATATCAATTGGACCCTTCTCTGGAAGCAGGCACCAATATATTTCATTAGCACTATATTTTTTTGTCGCAAATCTTTCTTTCAACGATTTGGAGTGACAAATTGTCTCTCTATTTAACCCACCAGACAAGTAAATTCATGTTGCAAATTTTGATGGTTATTTGTTGTCAATCAAATATTAATTTGTACATTCGCTGTCATATTTTGCAGGTTGATTCCCGAAAGCTTATACCCAAGGTCATATTTCAATAACCTTTTTAAGTGGGTTACCCTGTACCAGTCCAGTTTTCTTTGGTTGCTGCTGAAGCTGGGGAAATAGTTAAGATCAGGGTCAACTCTTATAAAAAGTAGGCTCTTTGTTGTATTTTTCCAAGTGTTTCAGCTTTCTAATCTGAAAGATTGGAATGCAAATTGATATTTTTGGGCTCAAATATACTGGATATGAACATGAATTTGTAGTTTCACCAACATTCTTGTTATAAATTTGCACTTGAGAAGAATTTGATTCTGGCATGATATGAACTACAATGATATTTTCAGGTCACCGGAAACTTAAATTTGTAGGTAGCCGGAACCTGACATTTTAGTCCGGAATCACCTGAAACTGTATTTTTTTTTATTCAAATCTAACAATTTCCTAATGGAAAAAATACGTTAGCCTATTTTGAAAAATAAGACACATGTCATCTCTTTATTAGCCACTTGAACTGTTATACAAAGAGTTAGAAAGATTATAACGCAACCTACACATTACAAACTAAATATAAAGTGTAAAATGCCAATAGTTAGGATAAATATTGTAATGGAAATGAAGTGTTAGGCTATTTAATTTTCCTAATGGAATAAAAGAGTTGGATAAAATCCTAACACATTATATAACTGCATATAGGTCACCATTTTTCTTAGTTAGGGAAATTAGCTTGTATTTTTTAGTAACACTTTCTTTCCATAAGGAAAACCTAGATATGGTGTAAAATAAATCTGTTAAATATGTTATTATCTCAAAATTCCTTGAATATTCGATATATGCCTTATATGAGAGCTTTAGTAATCCATATGATATTACTATCACATGGTAAGCTTCATGGATATCCTTTATTTAAAAAAATATCGAGATATGCATAAATTCAAGATCGCTACTCGTAGGTAGTATGTCTTAACATACAAGACCAAGAGTATGAATTTCTCCCACTGATCTTGAGGTATATGCATAAATCTGTAATAATTTCATCCAAAACTTTGAAACATTTATAGTTTTGTTGAATTTCATATACCATTATGGGAGGCTGCTTAAATTTCATACTTTGATTTTTAAAATTTGTAGACTAAAATTTATCATTAATAAAGGCTATTTTCACATTTAATTAATGCAACTCTTAGGTCATACTGAGCTACTAATAATACTATGATAATTCTGAATAAGTCTTTCTTTGACACAAGAAAAAAACTTATTTATAATCAATGCATCATTTCAGAGTAAAATCTTTGGAAATAAGTCTTGCTTTATACCGTTTAAAATTGTTATTACAGTCGTATTAGGTCAGAAAGACCCACTTTCATTTCATTGATTTGTGTCTTTCGAGCAATTAAACAATATCCGAGACTTGACTTTCAACCAATGATTTTTGCTCACATAGCATCAATCCATTAATCAAAATTATTACACATAATATTTGTGAACCTAAAACCGAGTCTTTTCCATTCCATATCAAAATATAATAAATTCTTGTAAGAAAATCACTGAAGCAACATGAATAACTTTCTTTCAATCTCTGTTGAGACCTTATTAATGCTGGTTCATGTTGTTATCAAAAAACATTCTGTATTGGCAGTAGTTATATTATGGAGTATTGGATCAGTTTTTTTGTGGTCTTTCATTATCTAACATTCTGATAATGAGAAGATTCACAATATCTGTAGATATTTTAAATAAAGGGATCATTATCACGATTTCTTGAACAAATATATCCACGCACTCCCACTGATTATGCCATCATTAAAGAATTTATATTTTCGGTTTCAATAAGTCTCATACTACGATTAGAGCGTTAAAGAATACCATTTGGATTATTTAGGAAAACCAATGAACCAATAATAGTTTCCAAATCCAATTTTCATTCTTTGGAATGTAATCCCTTACCTCCAACTTAACAACCATAACTTAAAGGTGATTTAAACTAGTTTTCCAGTCATTCTAGTCCAAAGTGTGTCTTTGAAACTACTTTACTCGGAAACCTATTTAAATTACATAGTTGTTGAAAGAACATACATTCACTGATATGTGGTCATTATGCATAACTCATCATGATTCTAACCATTTTCATAAAAGTATGATTTTGCCTTTTGTTGTTATACACCATTATGCCAAGGATAAGTTGGCCTTGTGTATTGAGCAACAAATCCAAACTTTTGGAGATACTACATAAAAGATTTAGGATATTATCCTATTTTGTCATACCTTTCACAATATTCACCACCATTATCAGACTTTATGATTTTCACTTTCTCTATAATTGCCTCTCAATTTCAATAATGAATATTCGAGAAAACATCCACGAATTGAGATTCATAATGCAATTGATAGATGTACACAGTACGCGAAAAATCATCAGGTGATAAACAATTTTATATTCCAATAAATGGACCATTAAAAGTCTACAAAATAATCATAATCAACAATTACTAAGAACAAAAGATTAAATTTATAATAGAGATAAATGACAATTAATCTTACAATAGTTTCATACCTTCAATAAGATTCTCCTGTGGGTAAAACCTTATCAAGGAACAATGTGAGACATGAAAAACATTAGTACATATTTTACCTTCTCACACACACAACATTATGTTTGTTTAATACCATAACTAGAGTCACTTGTGGGTGAATCTCGTCCTAACATGTATTAACAAACTAAAATAATTCTAATGTTTAACCCAATACATCTGAATAATAGTCACATGTGGGTAGCTATTATTTTACATATGTATGGAACATTTAGATAACCTTAATGCTTGTCCAAACGTGTGAACCAAAACTACTTGTGAGCAGTATTGTTCTAATCGTTAAATCAAACTAAAATGACTCAAAATATACAAGACTTACAAGATAAGAGTTTAGTATCTCTGTGGTGATAACTAAACAATCCAGCAAACATGTACAAATGCAAATGTCACCCTAACTTTTCTTGTGACATCGCGTGGTCCCATTCAATGATATGTACATACTTGATCTGATCATAAAATTAGTCGATTATAAACAATTATGAGTAACCCTGAAATATCAACTCGCTTTAATTGAAAAATATCCAAACATATTGAACTTTAAACCAGAATTGAGCATTAAGCAAGTTTATAATTATAATTCAATAATGAAATTTCGTTGAAGGAAATTCTTTGATGCATCACTCATTTAAATCTGATACAAGCTTAAAGATCATGATAAATAACGGATATAGGATGAATTAGTATACTCAATGAATATCATTTTCACAAATATGGATAAATTAATAAATCCTCAATTTCCATAGAGGATGCAATAATTTTTGGCCAACATAATAAAAATATTCATGAAAATATCAAAAAAATCGCAATAGGTTACTCAACTCGATAATGAATTAATTTATGTAATTTTTCTTCTATGCACTTTTAAGAAATAACGTAAAATCATGTGCCGATTGTTTAATTACCATAATGTATGATCAGATATTGTACACTTCATTTTTATCTTAAACATGTGAACTCCAATTACCTGTAGGTAATTGTTGCTCTAATACATTTAAGCAAAACGATATTATAAGCACTTGACATAATAACGACTATGACTGGAAAAATTATTTGACATCACTGTGGTGATAGCCAAACAACTCAAAAATAATGCCATAATAACTACTAAGCCTTTCCTTTATGGCATGGCATATTTGTGCTTACAATAAATTACTCCCTCCGTCCTAAATTAATTGTCCGCTTTGACTTTGTCAAGATATTAAGGAAAACCTATAAAATGTCATGACTATCTCTTGACTAGCCTATTTAATGTTATGTTATTACCAAAACTAAAATTATTAGTGTTAAAAATTCTAAAATGGATAGTATTAATATTTTAGGAAATGTTTTAAGAAATAAAAGCAAATTATACTGCTTTTATTATGAAATCCACAATTTAAGAAATTTTTTTATTCCATTTGATTTTGGTTTCCCGCACTAAAATTTTGGAGTCTTTGAAATTTTTATTTGAGGGGGAAAAAAATTGAAATTGTAGATTATTTCCTCTTTAGAAATACTTGACCATGAATTTGAGATTTTGTCCTTAATTTTTTGACTATCCATAAATGTTTTTTTTTTAAGAAATGAATGACGATTAATACCAAGATATTGAGTAATTTTTTTTCTTCCTTATATATGATGATAATATTTAAGATTTTGAATTAAAAATGATTTTATGATTATTAAAAATAAAGGGTATATTTGATAGTTTAAGGGAAAAGTATGTCTATAAACGGAGCGGACAGATAAAAATGGACAAACCTAAGTAGAAATTAGGACAGATAATTTAGGACAGAGGGAGTATTATTATTGCTAAGATAAAACACTCTAGTATCACTGTGGTGATAACTAAAGAATTATGACCTAAGAATCTTAAGCACAATAATTTTATATGTACCATTGAAATTATCATCAACATTGGGAGAAAAGTGAAACATAATGACACAAGACACCCTCAAGATTCAAAATCAACTCATATCCATAATGTATGATCCACAATCATATCAGTCAGTGTTTTCTTAAATACATAAACTCCAATTTCATGTGGGTAAATTCTGTTCTAATTTATTTAAGAAAATCAATATTACAAGCATTTGAAAAAAAAAAAGTGATCATGGCCAAAAGTGATTTGACATCACTATGGTGATAGCCAATCAATTAAAATAATGCCATTATCACATGAAATCAATAACTGCAAAACCTACACTTTACGGTTTGCAAATTCATACTTATAATAACATTATGATTATACTGAGATATAACACTCTAGTATCACTGTGGTGATAACTAAAGAGTCCCATAATAATTTTAAGTATAATCCTATAAAATTTAAAGAAAAACAATAATGTGAGAGAAACTATACCATAACGCACAAGCACACAAACCATATCATAATACACTCAAAAAATTTAATGGTGTCAAAAAATGGTTTTGATCATAAAATATATAATGAAACTCGATAAAAATCGTTTTAGTGTTTCGATAAAGCGGAAGCACAATTATAGGATCATATTTCGTTAGTAAAATTCACTTCATAATTTCTTAACACCATTAAAGAAATTAGTTTTAATTATTGACCGATTATATTTATAATTTGTACCTATTAAAAAAAAACTTTGAGCGGAAGCATATTATAATGGGTTCATTTGTTTAGATAAGACCCTTTTCTTAAAAGTACACATTATATTCATAAATGAATTTTAACTATTAGTTAGTTCCAATTAAACTAGATTTATAATAATCTAATCCTAGTTAAAATTAAATTGGAAAATAAAATAAAAAAGAAGGTACTACTGGTTCAATTGAGAACCACTTTAGATGGTATAAAGTTGGTACGGATCGGTTTACTTGGACTCAGTCAGTTCCGGATCGACAATAGTACTGGTTGCACTGCATTATGGGTCTAATGGGATAACACTACTTCTGGTTATGCCAGGAACTCAACCGGGTTTATCTTTGAAAAAAAAGAAGCCACTATTCATTCTTGGGAAAATTATCGTTTGGTCCCTTTTTAGGTAGGCCCATGTCTGTTTAGTCCTTTGGTCAAACGCCTTTACTGTTTGGTCCATAATTATTTAAAAATATTTAAATAGACAAAAATACCCTTCCGTTTTTTTTGTAGCAGTTCATTCTTCAAATTGAACTCCTGTTAATTTCTACTTATTTTTTCAGAAATCACCTAAAAAAACAGAGTTCAATCCAGAAAATGAACTCCATATAAAGCCTAAAAAAACAGAGTTAATTCCAGAAAATGAACTCCATATAAAACCTAAAAAAAACAGAGTTCATTCCAGAAAATGAACTCCATATAAAACCTAAAAAAAAACAAAGTTCATTCCAGAAAATGAACTCCATATAAAACCTAAAAAAAAAAAAGTTCATTCCAGAAAATGAACTCCATATAAAACCTAAAAAAACAGTTCATTCCAGGAATGAAGTCCATATAAAACCTAAAAAAAACAAGAGTTCATTCCGTAGAATGAACTCCATATAAAAACCTAAAAAAAAACAGAGTTCATTTTATGGAATGAATCATGAAGATCATCTTCTCCCACCATCTTCAACAACAAGAAGAGAAAAAATTAAGAAAAATCAAGAAAATCAAGAAAAAAAAACATCAGTAGAGAAAATAATAATAATTAAACATCATCTTCAACAACAACAATAACATCATCTCCATCATCTTCTTAAACAGCAACATCATCATCTTTGTTCTTTTCATGGATCGTTTTCTTCTTCTTCATCATCAACAACAAATTCAAGGTCTTCAACACGAGCAGCAAACATCAAAAAATCAAGATCTATCGTTTTCATCGGCATCTTCAACATAAAATTTGTCGCCGTCTTCATCATCTTCATCGTTTTCATCATCATCTTCAAAAGAAAACAGAGTTCATTTCAGATAATGAACTTCATCAAATTCATCATCTTCAATAGTAGAAAGACATCAGTTGTTAGAAAGACATAAATCTATCTTCGTTTTCATCATCTTCATCGTGTTCATCAACATCTTCAACCATAAACATCATCAAACTAGGAGAAAAAACAAAAAATCTTCATCACAAAATCGCCGTCTTGTTCATCATCTTGATATTCTCATCATCTTTATCATCATCATCGTGTTTATCATCATCTTCTCTCTGTAGAAATCTCAATCTCATTTGAAAATCTCCATCTCAATCTTCAAACAAAACAGTAGCAGAAGAAAAAAAAAAAAAAAAAAAAAAAGAGAAATTCTAGATCTAGAAAAGAAAAGAGAGAAAGTAAATGTGAGAATGATTTATTCTCTCCTACTTTTTGACTAAATATATGGTCCTTATCCAAAAGGGTATTTTTGCCACTACAAGGTGACATTTACATCATCCATGACATCATCGTAGGACCAAATGATAATTTTTAGGATCAAATGATAATTTATATTACCAAATAGGACCAAACAGACATTTGACTGGGTCAAATGGACTAGACTCATCTTAATATATTATTCCTAGGACCAAATGGTATTTCCTACTTCATTCTTTTCATTAAGTATAAAAACATACATGGCCCATCAGTCTTTAAAAATACAAGCCCATTAAGTTCACTAACATCCACAGGCCCACACGTTCAAAACGTCCAACTTATCAATTTAGGATTTCCGAAATTAATTTCCTTCCAAATTTACGGAAGAAATAAGAAAACCCTAATCGCCTGTTATGCCGTTTTATCATTTAGATCGATGTGCCGCAGTCTGTCATGATGCGAACTAAATCTATGATGTCAGATGGAGGTTCATGAGCGCAAAACATGAGAATGAAAACCGATCAAAAATTATGTAAATATTGCATAAAACATGAGAATGAAAACCGATAAAAAATTATGTACATATTGCATACGATTAACGGACGAGAGTTCTTAACACTAGCTCTAGATGTCAACTATAAGTTTTAATTTATAGATCGTTAATTAGTATCGTTGAACTTCATGATAATCACACGATAATTATACGCACGAATAGTTTATACGGAATACCTGGTAGCGCTAATTCAACATACGTCGATCATCTTTGAGGTAGCGATAATACCTTATGGAGGTCATGGTTTCTCTCTCTTGACCTTAACCGTAATAAGTTGGTAATTCCTTTGATACAATAGTGATGGTTGCTGTTTTCCTTTCATAGATAGAGAGAGGACCAAATTCCTAGGATTTTAGTATTAGCCTTAGATCTCGACCGTCCATCAAAGAAGAGATATATTAGGAATCTGACTCCTTATATAAACCAAGTTATAAATATTTAGCAATATCCTAGTTATGACCAAGATTCTCACATGAGCCCAATAAAAGATAATTAATCTCATAAAAAATTATCTTACAAATATAACATGGGATCACACTCAAAACCATGCTCTGGTTTCCGGACTTGCACCCCAAATTTATGTAGAACCTGAATTGTCAGCTCAGCTTCCCAAAGTTAGCATGTTCCCGTTAGAGGCTACTACTCCACAACCCACGGGTCCTGGATTCTCCAAAGAACAACCATCTGCATTCAATTTAGGAATATATGTTGTTTGGTACCCAAGTTTTGTCCGTAACCTTATTTTGGTACTCAGTTATTCGGAAATTGAGGGTTGGTAACTAGACCAAAAAGTTGATCAACAAATATTCCATTTGACTGGAAAGGAATAGAAGGGTGTTACACAACAATTCACAAGATGAAGCTAACACAATTATAGCAGTTAAAGCTTTGCTATACCAGTGGGGTTTGCCTGGTAAGGAGTTTGGGGTCTGTTTTTTGAGGATTTAGTTAGGGGTTGGAAAGATAAAATTTCCGGATAAAACTTTTTAAGCCTTGGTGTATGTGTTTGATGCTTTGTCTTCTTTCAGAGTTTTCTAATCATTGCAACTATGAAACTCTCTGCTCTAGCGTCTTTGTGTAGTTCAATTATTTCCTTTGTGCCTCCTCTGCACCTTATTAATATATCTTAACCATTTCTCAAAAATAAAATAAAATAAAATATTCTATTTGACTAACCTAACCTACCCTAAATTTTATTTAATTTTTAAAGACTAATTAATTCGTAGGTATTATCCAAACTAGTCACACTTTCTTAAGCAAATTCAATGGGGAATTTTGAAGGAGGTGTTCTGAAACTAAAATCATCGCAAACACCACCACACCGGTAGTAATAAACAGTGTTGGAATCCAACCGGCCGAATTTTACGGGATGAATTTTCCCGGAGTTATAAAAGAAGTAACGGTACGTTGTATGTCCCTGAAACTTTACCATGTTCAACTATGGATGGAACACTTTTATCATTTGTAATCCATGAGGTTCTCATATGATCAGTCCCTGCAATTGATATATGAACTTGTTGCGGATGTGAATCTGGACGGTTGTGTGAAGTGGAAATGATTTTTCCCGGTGGTGGTCGAACATATTCGACCGCAGCCACTTGTTGGAAATGAAGCAGTAGAATTGAAGAGAAAATTATTGAGATCAGTTGAAGAAGCTCGTGAGAGCAATGCAAAGATTTCATCTTGAGTTTGATTTTAAGTAAAGAAATGATGAATGTCTTTATATATAAATTTCGAGAGACAAATCAATGGCGTCAAGGAAGCACTCACTGTTGGGATATGCTTACAGCAATGTCAAAAATTATGACATCTCTTTATTTTGTTTGACTCGCATTATTTTGAAAACACTAGCTTGAATTTACCTGCAAGACCGGAAACAATAGGAGGATTTTGAGGGACGGTAAACAGTGTTGTTGCAAGAGTCAAAAATAAGGAAAATCAAAATAAAGTTTTAAAGTGCTTTCCGGCAATTACACACATTAATAAAGAAAGGCACATCAATTCCGTTTTTGCAAAATAAAGCTTCGGCATGTTTCTTCTTCTTCTATCTGAGTACTTTTTATTTGGTTGGGTTGTTTGGGGGTCTCTTTGGCCTTGCTGCTACATGTTAATCCATTCCAGACAATAAAGCAGCTCCAACTCCGGAAGCATCCGGGAATTGTTTTATAACCACGAATGGACCAATTAGCTCGGCGACTACTTCATTGAGATATAATTGGTACTGTTGATATTGTTCATATAAACTTCCATCAATGGCCACCACGGTCCTCTTCTCATAAATAAGTCCTGGCGTATCCTGTTCCATTTTCTTAAGAATTGCGACTATGCCTGCACCAGCTAATCGTGCCGCTCTTTTGACAATAGTATCAATCACGTTTACAACAGTTCTTCTTATGTCCAAGGAGGTCTCTACCTGTTCACAGATTTAAATTACATAACACAATAAGGAAGGTTTCGTTGATGATTTGAAGTAGAACATCCGTCAGTTGAGAATTGGATATCAAAAAGACAGACAAGAGAATTTACCTCGAGTCTTTCGTCTAATATTAATCCAACAGTTTCTAGTTCTCCTGAACTGTCACTCTGCATTATTTGTTAGTTATTTTGCACCAAATAATCTTCTAGTTATGATGAAGAAAGAATAGAAACTTTGTTTATAGTTTCATAAACAAAAGAAGAGAAGGACTACGTCCTAGTTTAAGATTAATTAATGAAAGTCGTCTTTATATTAAAAAAGAAAGTCGATTTCATATGGTGGGTCGATTTATAAATTATTACTCGTTGGTCCGCGCCCCCAAGTTGGCTTCGTTGAGAAGATATTTAATTGTTTCGTTGGAGTTTAATCTAACAAGCACGACGTGTATTTTTTTGAGATAAGGTTAAATTGTATTGAAAAATAATGTACCAAGCCAAGGTCATGAAACCCCCATTTTTCTTTTTTACAGATTTACAATTTACTGTAGATTATAACTTTCCAATGAGTAATCAAATGCGTAAAAGGGGTGCCCAAAACCATTTTTCAGCAGAGCCCCACAGAATTATAAGAGATTTTACTTCATTTATCAATCTAGCTTCAGTTCTCGGAGCTTTTGCCTTCATTGTTCTTCTATTGGTTTACGTAAAAGGGGTTGCCCAAGCACGACGTGTGTATATAAGGATAGTTTTCTGTGTGTACCATGAGTAAAAATATCACATATTGGGCCAGAATATTGTTTTGGCCCACTATTCAGCTGCCACCCGCCTACCCACTTAAGTAGCTACCAGCAAGTCCAGGGCTCCATGAAGTCAATGCCAGGTCAATGGTCAAAGTCAACCGTCAGTCAGCTATCGAAGTCAAGTTGCCAGTCACGCTTCTAACCAGTTTCCAGTTAAGTACTATGCAAGACCGCCAGCAGTCTCTACCCATCTTTGTCGGCTATCTTTGCCACACAACATCCATCCATACTGCCAGCCCATTATGCCAATCAAGCAAGTTTGCCAACAAGGCAAATCAATACAAGGAGGCATGCTGGGCAGATTAATGTCAGGAGGCATGCAGGGCAAGTCAATAGGCATGCATGGAAGTTTCATGCAGAATTAATACATGAGGGAAGTTTCATGCAGAATTAATACAGGAGGGCAGTTTCATGCAGATTTAATGCATGGAAGTTTATGGCTAGGAGGCATACAGGGAAACTTAATACGATTTATGACTATGAGGAAATTAGGGAAGACCTAATTCACATTTGTATAAATAGAGGGAATTACAATCCCAAAAGGGAGGCTAGCTAATCTGTAAAAAACCCAAAAAGGGATCGAAATGATTGTAACCCCCACTTGAATAAAATATCTCGTGTGTCTGTCATTCTTGATTATTTCATATTTTTAACCCAGTTTTCCTCATCATCACCAAAATCATCGTGTTTGTTACTTGGAAATATTTCTGGGTACAAACATTGGCGCTGACCAAGGGGACTACGAGAAAAGGAATTGTGTTTTCCCGTTGAGAAAAGTAGTACATAAATCTTCAATATCACGTTCGTGAGAAAGCAGTTTGAACGCCATCAAAAACCACTTTATTGCAGTCAGTAGATCCAGAAAGCTATCTGCGATCCGGTTTGATCGCAGCTGCTATAATCAGATAATCGCGATTCTGCGATCCAGTTGATCGAGACTGCTGTAGTCCAGATTCGCAGTTCGAGATTTGATGAAGCTATTACCTTCTGAAACCATTGAAATTTCATCACTACAAAGTCTGATGAAAATGTTGCCAGGACGTTCGGTCCGCGGCAAAAAGACGCGAGTGAAACACCATCAAAGTTGGTGTGGGATGTTAAATCTGCAGTTGTTTATGGGTAAAAACCGTTTCTGCCGATTTTGGTAAATTCCGTATATGGATGAGAAGACTGGTTTAAAACCCTAAATAAATGTGCTGCACGTGAGCACTTTTTTAGATTCGAGAGATCAATCTATACAATTCTGTACTAAACCAAGAAATGGTCGTTCCATACTTGCTTCGGTCACAAAGTGAAGGAGAAGGGTTGATTTTGGGTGGGAAGCGAAGAAAGTGTTGAGACCAGAATAGTTCTGGAAGAGTAGTATCTCGACTTGTATCATAAAGTGAAAGCTTCGGAAGCTTGCAAGAGATGAAAGCCTTTTGGAGAGCTTGCAAAGTTTCCTTTTCTGAGAGTGTTGTAAAGATCCCATGGGAACTATCATGTAATCTGCTAACAAGAAGCATGCGCTTGGATCCAAAAGATCAAATCATGCAGTTACAAAAAAAAAATTGTGCAATAAAATCGAGCGCTGGTTCCCTTGTATATGCCAATATGTGTTGATATTAGTCCAGGCCAGTATATCAATCCATTAGGATTCTTAGGTTCATCTTAGCGGAGGCCTTCAGAAATATATAGGAAACGTCGTTGACCTTTGACAACATCGTTTTGAACTATCTATCTCTATAATCCATCTTCTTAATCTATTCATTCGTGTGATTCCGATTTCTGATGTCCATAGTGCGACTATCTGAGTAGAACTCTGTCACTTATATATATGAATATGATTCACATCAGGGTACTTTCTCTTGTGATCGATGAGAGTATGCCAACCAAGGAGATTCTTTAGTGTCGCTCCTTAATTATGCACAAGTATCTAGAGTCTGGAGTAAAGGTTTCGCGGGTAGACCTCTGGTAAACCCTCCCGAGACTATAACTCGTCCACTAGGGATACCTAGGGGTTTAAAGGCTTGTTTCACACGCTAAGTGCAATCGATATGCCTGCGACAGTGAGTTAGGATTTTATTTTCTAGATTAGATTTCCTCGGGACTAGCAAACAATAAGTTTGGGGGTATTTGATAGACGTATTTATGTGTCTACTTTGTCTCAATTTTCTATATTGTTAGTTCTCATTTTTGTACTTATTTTACTAATTTTTGTATTTGTAGGTGTTTTTGTGAAATAAAGCTCAATGGACTAAAATGTGGAATTCCGCTCGTAAAATGGATGAAATGAAGTGATTTATAATTTAATGGGCTAGGCCCAAAAGGAAGAAGATGTAGAATTATTTCAATTGTCCAATTATTTGGGTATGAGAGTGTGGAAAGTGTGGAGCCCATTATGTCGACATCATTTACAAGATATTAAAAAGATATATGGAGATATTTATTTTAATGAACAAAATAAAAGTGTTAAGTAAGAAATCTACATGGAGTAATTGATGAGAATTAAATATATAAAGAGTATGGAAAGAATATTATTCTTTATGGTTGGAGTTAATAAAAAATAAAAAATTCCAAAATAAGGAAAATTGTAAATGCATGAGAATTATATTATTTGACGCGTGACACATTCTTATTGGAGGATTTTTCATTGTCTTGACATGTGGCGTATTCTCATTCGGTGATGATGTGGTAGTGGTGAATAGAAAAGGAAAGTGGATTCCTTTGAAAGCTATAAATACGCTGTGGATTCAAGAAAAAGGGGAGGTCCGGAGAGTAGAATTTTTATTTCATTATTTTAATTTCTCTTTTGTAATAATGGAGTAATTTCTCCACTAGGGTGGAGGAATAAACTACTTCTAGCATGTCTCAATTAGTTTTAATTGTCTAGAAATTTTCTCAGTTTTGGAGGAATAAACTACTGATTCAATTTTGATATTTAATTTTCTTTTAATTATTACCCTCCAATTAGTTTCAATTGTCTAGAAATTTTCTCTTCTTTATATGCTTCATAATAACTGTTATGGGTAGTTTAGCTACCGATCTTTTATAAGCGAAGGTAGATTAGGAATTGATATTTTATTAATGATAAATTTTCCAAGGCATGAGATTGGGTTCAAAATTGCCTTGTGTAGTTTTGAGAGTAAATTAGAGAAATTAATTGTTACAACCGTTAGAAGTAGTGGAATCCGAACTCTCTCTCTTTGGTCAACAAAATTAGTTTTTCCTTAAAAATATTTTCATTGTTAATCTTAAAACCAAACTTCTTAAAAGTCTGAGCAACGAACTTCTACTTACCACCTGTAAAACTACATCAGCCAGAGGACCTATGCATCCAAATTTGTATCAAATTCAGTCCTCTGCACTTACAAGAAATGCTGATCTTACTGCTTCAGTTATGCCTACCTCCAACATTGCTGCTTTTACTTCATTGCTGGCTTCTCCATCTATGTGGCATCAAAGACTTGGCCATCCAAGCTCCACAGTTGTAACTAAACTTCACACTGCCGGTGCTATTTAACTATCAACTAAAGTCTTTGAGGCAGTCTGTACTTCTTGCAAACTGGGTAAAAGTCATAGTTTACCTTTTGTAGTTTCTCCTAATAGGTCTAGTCAGCCATTTTCTCTTGTGCACTGTGATATTTGGGGTCCTGCACCTAGTTTTTTAAATTTGGGATTCAAGTACTTCATTCTATTTGTTGATGATTTTAGCAAGTAAACTCGATATTTTCAATAAAGTGTAGATCTGAAAGTCTCAACTATTTTATGTTATTTACAAAAAGATGAGAAAGAGTATATGCTCAGTAGACACGACAAATCTTTTGATATACACAGCGGTTACTTTGATGATGCTTGGAAAACGGATATTGCCATTGTTGGTTCATGCAACGGTTTGGTTTGTTTAACAACGAGAAGAACCCCTCGTGGTCATGTCTTTATCTGTAATCCTATCACCCAAGAATATTTGGAACTTCCTGGCCTAGTCCCGAATAAAAAACAAGGATACAAAGATGATTGTTATTGCTATATGTTTTACGGATTTGGTTATCTTCCTTCAAGTAAGGAGTACAAGGTTGTTGGAATCACCTGCCTATCGCAACCGGACCCCCGAAAGGTAGTAGTCTTTTCAGAACAATCACAAGTACAAGTGTATACACTTTGTGATGGAAGGGGGTGGAGAGATAGGGGAGAAATCCCAACCAATAAAATACATAGGTAAGATTACCCAAGTACTCTTGTAGAGGGAGCACTTTATTGGACTGATGCTATTGGGAGTCCCGATATATCAGTCTTTGATTTAACGAATTAAAAAAATCTATGTGATGCCTCCTCCACCTCGTTCCCCTTCCTGTGGAATTAGATCGGAGGTTGTTGGATGAGAGTTGGGGGTTTTAGAAGGACAAATATGTTATTTTCGGACAGCAAAATCTAGAGATTTGGAGATATGGCTGTTGACAAAGAAGATAAATGAGAAGAGTGGTGATAATTCTAACGTTAATGAACAAGAGGACTCCTCATGGATTTGGAGTAAAGGATCAACAGTAACAATAAAAGGAATGGACATCAGTTATTATCGACCATTAACGATCACTAAAAATGGAGATATATTATTGTTGTGCACAGAAAATTGGAGCAATATTGTCATTTGCTATGACCCGAAAAACTCAGCTTCAAAAAAACTCGGAAACTTTGGATTGCCTTTGTCTGGCTATGGTGGTAAAGCTACAAGACACGTCAACAACTATATTTCTCTGAAATCCCTTAGAGAACAAATTGGAGTTTGCCCGTTAAATGACTCAAAAGATGATGATAGCATGAATGAGCGAGACGCAAACAGGGTTGGAAAGACAGAAATTGAGAAACAAACTCAAGAGAAGGATGATAGCTGGGAATGAAGAAATGAAGATGCTCAGAGATGCAATGAGAAAGGTAGAGGTTCCGCTGACTGAGGCAAAGTGTTACGTGAGAGAGAACACATGTGGACTACTCCCTGAATCAGATACGGAAATGTATCTTGAAATAGGCGAAAATTTACTACTTATGGGTTGGGTTGGTTTAGAATAGAAAAGTCGGTTTCATAGGTAACTGATAGTAGTTTTTAATGAGATGAAGCTGTTAGAACTCCGACCGTATGTTTATTTTTTCAGAAACAACAGAGTAAACATTTCATGCATATGTTGTTTCTGTGACATCGTTTTTTATCGGATTAAGACCTAAAATTTTGTTTTATTGATAGTCCCTTCAACTTTTTGGAATTTTCAAATTCATTTAGTTTTCAAATTCTTTGATTATAAAGTTTTGCGTATAGGAACTCCTAAAGAAAATGCCATATTACGAATATATATGTAAGTCGAACAAATTGAATGCGGAAGCGGGTTATTAATTCATACATTGTAATCGCTCCAAATGCGGATGAATTAGGACCGGTGGATCACTTGCGTTTCACATTCTTGAACCTTCAAACTCGGCGGTGAGTAGGTGCCACAAAAACGAGCACAAACTATATTTCCACAAACTAACTACAGTATAGAACTTCAACTTCTTCTCCAAAGGACACTAAGGGATTTGGGTGATTCTTCACAACTAATGTTTGAATACTAGAAGACTTGCTCACTAACTTGAATGCTCACTTAGAACTCTCTAACTTAATCTCCATACTTGGTTTATCTTTTGCTAAACTTACTACTTATTGAGTTGTGGTGTTTTTTTCCACTTCTTATTATGTTTCAACAAATGAAACTAGAAGCCTATTTATATTCAAAGTCCAAGCATCCTCTCTTGAACACTTGCAGCAAAATCTAACACCTTTTAGGACGGAGTAAACACATGGAGTAAGTGATTACACACTTGTTAGCATCATGCAAACACATGATGGCAAGAAAAAAGATATATGCTCCACCATGGCTTGGTAAGTTGGAGAAGGATTTTTCCTTTGACAAAGTCAAGCATATGACTTAACTCATCCACCCAAAATGGACTTGGGCATACACACACATGGGTGCCCATACTTCTAACACCATCCAAAAACGAAAACAACCGATTTGGCTCCTTATGAAAATACATGCCCTGCCTGAAATTTGACTGACTTCAATCAACAATACAACAGTCCAGACTCCAGACAAATAACCTCAAATAACCATGATTCTGCATGAGATTATTCTTGAACACTAGCATTAAAGATGCTCATAGAGTTTATGCAGATGGTGTTAGATTGATCTCTCTGTCATTGTTACTGCCTAGAGGAGCCATTACTGCTATAAAAATAAAATATTACAACCACGACAAACATTCATTTTACATTTCAGAGAGATAAGCAGTTTTTTTTTTCTTTTTCTTTTGCTCGATTATATAAGCAGTTTATTCTTTTTTCTTTTTTTAGCTCGGTTAAATAAGCAGTTTATTCTACGAATAAATTTGATGAGCCTGCTTGAACATGTCAAATGGTCATACTCGTGGCCTGTCATAACTTTCACAGATATATCTTGCAAAGAGTTTGCAAAAACCAGTCATCTATGGATGTACGTAGTTGCAAGAAATTCTTCAACTACATCCAAAGAACAAACCATGTGATTTGTGGTTAATCACTTTCCGTACATGTTATTACAGCGTATTTCGTTTTCATAACTGTTGTTCAAATGATATTCTTTTATTTTGAAACATAAAAGTAAGTGTTTAAAATTTGCAGTATTCTAATAAAAATAAATAAAATAAAATATTAGAGCTTGGATTTTGACAGGGAAAAATAATTGATCGTCTTCTCTAGCTAGAGGTGTAAAACGTGCCGGCCCAGCACATCCCACAAAATCACGTGCTTAGCGTGTTATGTGTCGTGATGTGTTGTGCCGGAAATTATGACGTGTCGTGCTATGCTGTGCTGGATATTATGACGTGTCGTGATGTGTTGAGCTAGAAGGCGTGCTGGGCTGAGTTGTGCCAGAAAAATAAACATGTTATGTCATGTTGTGCTTTACCGGGCACATTTATTTTATATTTTCTAATATAAATGTTCTCCAAATATTTAGGTATTATATGTGTTATTATTAAAATAAGTTAACATGACGATAATAAAATGTCAATAATTGGCTAGAATAATGGCTCTTTTGTGAAATATACATAAAATGTGATGTATTGTGCCATTGTGTAGTACTTTATACGTACTATGACGTGCTTTCTTAACATACTATATTGTGTCGTGCCACGTGCTTATCTGTGCCCCATGCTGTGCTGGGCTACAATGCTGATTAGTCAGATCCAGCCCGTCTCATGAAACTAACGTGTTGTACCGTGCCGTACTAAGTCACGCGTTGGGCTGGGCTGTGCTCAAATTTTAGCGTGTTGTGCTGGCCTTTGCTCGTGGTGACACAACCCAATTTACACCTCTATCTCTAGCCGTGAGTTAACCCAACCCAGCTCCGGTTAACCGATAATTTTTCAAGACAATTGGATCGCTGTTTTGCACAGAAAATAACTAAAAATAGTTATTGGGTCAGAATAGGAGTCCATAGTTATTCATAGAAATTTTTCTTATATATAATATATCGAGCTAGGTTATTCCCTGAACCTCATACATACATATCCGTATTACCTAGAAAGATTACATATACAGGAGTCAGGAAAGCTTTTTAGGATGGAGGCATCAATAGAACGTTTTTACGCCATTGTTGGAGATGATGGTGATGAGCACATGAGCGATGACTGGTCTGACTGTGAATATGAATATCAGAACAAAATTGAGGATCCTACTGGTTTTATCGTCCTGAATGAATCAACTTTATGCTATGTAGAATATTATTTTGAGATTTTTCACAAGAAACCTACAAAAAAGTTATTCAACCTCAGCAGCCTTGGTTATTTTGACGGCAAAGAGAAAATTATCATAGTTGGCTCATGCAACGGTTTGGTTTGCTTAACAACAAGTACGGAAAACTATCAACGTGGTAATGCCTACATCTGTAATCCAATCACTCAAGAATGTGTGCAACTTCCTAGCCTCTTCCCAAATAACAAACACTATGCAGATGCTGGTTATGAATACAAGCATCTACCCGGTGCCTACGCACCGGTGGTTTCGAGTTTGGGTGAATTGTAGAGGGGTATATCCGTTTCAGTAGACATATTATCATGTTGCTGCAGAGAAAATTGTAGTATCCACTTTCTCAACACCATCTTTGTGCATGGAGCTTAGGGTAATTGGTGTTGTATTGTAAACAATGGATTTATGGTATGAACTTTATTTAGTTTGAAAGTACCCGTTGAAATTCCAACATTTCTGTTGCGTCGTAATGAATTAACTTATCCACCTCCTCTCCGGAAACAATGAAAGTAGTGTAACCGCTGTCATCTTTAATTTCGATCTCCAATATGCATCTTCTTTATCAAAATGTATTAGTATATGTTTTTTTTTCCTTTTTGCTCGGCAATACATACGTTGGATGTCACTGTATATGTATTTTCATGTAGTTATTACCTTGAGACGGCTTTAACTTCGGCATCACATGGTTCGCATTTTCCTCTACCCCTATTCAATATAATCTTTTTCTTACACTCCTCACATGCCATGTAGCAGTAGCACCAACATTTTTGATTAATTATGTGGGTGATTTTAGCTGTACACGTAAATATATAGTCATGTTGCATGCACATTACAATTGTAAACATGTGGAGTGTAGTATTTGTTTAATGTGTAACGTAGAAATATTCAAAAATTACCTGAATCGATATTTTTGTTGATCTTTTTGTCACCTTTGTTATAGAAATCTGATCTTTTGACTTCTGTCAGGTTTAAAAGAAAAAGCGTGGATCGATCGTCTTCAGTGAAATTAAAGAGGAGTGCGACAAAATCTTTATTTGAATTTATATTAATGATCAAACCTGTTTCTCAATTGTTGTACTTCTGGTACTGCTGCATAGACATCCCCTGTGAGAATCAATGAGTATTAACGGTTATTATTTTGAATTAGGCATTTTGTATATGTTAGTATCTTCGTAGTACTTAAAGTGTTACCTTGTGATTTCTATTGTAAGTTCGGTCAGACTCAGAGTAGTCTCATGTCTATCTTATGACAAAATTTCATATACCATAGAGAAACCCAGTTTGCCTACCGAACGAATTGGTGTTACAATTCTCTTTTCTGTCCCCCGTAAACAAACAACAATTCTTCTTCAAGTTGTCTAGGAAGGTGGAAGGATCATAATACATAGTGAAGCATAAGTTTCAAGCACTTCCCCTTAGTTAAATTCTGGATAGGAAGAAAGAATAAGATAATTCAGAGCATGGTTCTTACCCTGTACAATAATAGGTATGGATGGAATAAAATCTCGGAGGATCGCTGAAGTGCACATATTCTGGGTCCCTAAGTTGCTAAAAACTTTGTACTCTTCTGGACGAATGAAAACTGAACCCACTTTGTTGTTACTGAGATGTCGTTTAATTGTGGTATTCCGATCCACGTTCTTATGAAAGGAGGTGTACGGGAGATCTGTGTTGTTTCAGACTTTTATTATCTAACTCTACAATAAGTTTCAAACAAAAGTCGTATCCTAAAGACTACCACATAGGAGTAACCTAAATATTGAAAGTCTTCTAGTCAACAGGAACATTGATCCAACAACACATATGGACATTATTAACTAATTGAGTCATTGGCATATTGCAAATGTTGAAACTCTTAGCAAAAGACACATCCATTAACAAACATGCCTCTCTTCAAGCCTTTCGTAAAATTCGTATGCCACATGGATCTCTAGTTTTGATGTAAATGTGAGAATCAATGGGGTGCTCTAGCTTTGGGTCTCCAGTTTTAATTAATTAATTAAATGCCCATCAATATAAACTGAGCTTTTCACATAATGGATGCCCAAGTACCTGCCTTTTACATCCCTTCTCTCTAATTGAGTCATTGGCATATTGCAAATGTTGAAACTCTTAGCAAAAGACAAATCCATTAAAAAACACGCCTCTCTTCAATCCTTTCTTAAAATTCGTATGCCACATGGCTCTCTAGTTTTGATGTAAATGTGAGAATCAATGGGGTGCTCTAGCTTTGGGTTTCCAGTTTTAATTAATTAATTAAATGCCCATCAATATAAACTGAGCTTTTCACACAATGGATGCCCAATTACCTGCCTTTTACATTCCTTCTCTCCATGCTTGGTCGTCGTCCATTCTTTTGGGACTTCGGAAATGTAAAATGGTGGTTTTGGAAGTAGCGGTGGTTAGTGCGTCTACTTATATTTGAGGTTGTGACTGTATTTTGATGGGTTGTGACGGTTCATTAATTTTATAATAGGGAATTTTGAGAGAGATACAATTTACAGTTATCTCTCGGCTAAGCAATATGGGGTGTTTCGTTTGGAGATTTCCAAATAACGGGCTCATATAGGTAGTGCCACCAAATACGTATAGTATAGGTAGATTACACGGGACCTATTACTCCTACTGATGCAAATGGAAATCACATCTAAGAGCTGGCGTTTACATCTAAAACTAAGATTATTCGATGCCAATATGTCACGAAGATTTGGACTGTTTTGTCCTATTCATAAGTGTCTCTTTGATAGGGCGCCAATAAGGCTAGCTATAGGTGAAAGGTGAGATGTTTCATCGTAAATGATAGTTAGGATGTGAAATGGTGACCTTTGGTACAATGGTTGCAACTCTTTGGTTCGGATGAGTTGGCAAAATAAGGTGGTGACATGGATTGATCTGCTGACATGGCTTCACCACAAATCAGAATGATTGTGGACATGACATATGGCATTTTCGGGGTCTCTTATTATAAAGAAAGATATGTTTTACGGATTTGGTTATCTTCCTTCGAGTAACGAATACAAGGTGGTTGGAATCAGCTATAAAGAGAAGTCCCCCGACTCCCGCCTAGATTTGGAGGGAAAAGTACAAATATATACACTCGGTGATGGCAGGGGGTGGAGAGATTTAGGGCATATCATCACAACCCACGGATTCCAGTGGTTAGATTGCCCCTGTACTTTTGCTGAAGGAGCACTTTACTGGTGTGATCTTGTTTTTGGAAGTGCCAATATATCGGTATTTGATTTAACGGATGAGAAATTCTACTCGCTCCCTGAGCCATCACGTACGCCTTGCTCCATCGCTAGTTTTAAATTGGCGGTTTTGGGGGGACAACTTTGTTATTTTCGACCGACAACGGATGAAAGCTCGGGCATATGCTTATTGACGAAGAAGATTAGCGAGAAGAGTAATGCTGATAATTCTGACGAGAAAGAACAAGATGGTGAGTACAAGCACTCCCCATGGATTTGGAGCAAAGGATCAACCGTGACGATAAAGGGCCAGAACATCAATAAGTATCAACCGTTAATGCTAACTAAAAATGGAGATATATTATTGTTGTACCGTAAAGAGTTCCACCATTATAAGAACTATATAGCTATTCGCTATGACCCGAAAACCTCAGCTACGAAAGAACTCGGAGAATTTAATTTTCCTTCGTCCCCTAGATATGGTAAAGCTTCAAGGCACGTCAACAGCTATGTTTCCTTGAAATCACTTGGAGAACAAACTGTCTTTGCCACACTAAAGGTCTCAAAAGATGATGATGGCTTGAACGAGAGCGAGCCAGAGAAGGTTTCAAAGACAAATGAGAAACAAACTAAAGAAAAAGATGACAAGAGTGGTTCAGAATCCGGAGAGTATCCAAGGGCCGGCCAACTTTTTGGTGAAGGAAGTCATAAAAGCAAAGTTGGTTTCAGCGAGGACAAGGAATTTGAAGATGTTGGAGGCTTCAGTGTATCGAAAACACAAGCGCCGCTATATAGGCAGATATGGTTGAAATATGGTCACATTCCTTCCACCAAGGTTATGCCAATATCGATGTATCCAATCCTAGTTATGGTTGTCAAAGACTTGATGGAGTGTATCTCAGATATGCATCAATGCCGCTTTGTAGAATTGTCTTCTAAAACAATAGAGCATTGGGAAAAGATGATATTGATGGCCGAGAAAAACGAATTTAACATTGGTTGGCTTCGAGAAAGATTAGAGACTGTGAAAAAAGGTATGGGTGGGATGCAGATTGTTAAGACTGAACTACGTAAGCATGGGAAGGCTTTGCGTGATGCGAATGAAGAAATGAAGATGCTCAGAGACGCAATTAAAAAGGTAGAGGCTCGTCTGAATGAGGCGAAGGGTTATCTGCGAGAGAACACATGTGGATTAGTCTCTGAATCAGATGTAGAAGCCTATCTAGAAATAGGCGAAAATTTACTCCTTGATGGGTTGTTTTAGAAATGAAAACGCGATTTCATACGTAAACTATGATTGAAGCTGTCAGAACTTAGAACTTCATGCGCGCACATTCTTACTTTTTCTGAAACATTTCATGCCTTGGTTACCCCGTGCTTTACTTTTACTTTAATGTGATGCGATTATGGTTGAATTAACTAGGTTAGGTTATCTTGGTGCCAGTGTTAAGAATTTTTCTTAATTTTTACATATTTGAGAAAAATATTACTGTTAGAGACAGTTTTTCTATTTATTTTATTTGCTTAACTTTTTATTTTCTTATACTTCCTGTGTCTCATTTTAGATGACGTTTATGTACTTTTCACGCGGATTAAAAAATGAAGAGAGATGTAAAGATTTTTCATTTATACCCTTAAAAAAAGTATTCAAACATTAAATGTTATTAGTGCATTTAAAAATAAACATATAGTTCCAAGACAAAATGTAAGGGTGTTATTGGTAGTTTTGTGAAAAAATATGAAAATTTTCAAATATTTTAGAACAAAAAAATAACCCTAAAACGTCATCTAAAATGGAACGGAGGGAGTATTCGATTTTAGTGGTTAGCTTGTCTTCCGTATAGAATCTCAATCCTCAAATAACCATGAGTACTTCTCTTTATTTTTATTATTTTAACCCTAGCACTAGAGATGCTTTTAGCTTTTATTTTCTTAGATTGATCTCCTCTACTTTTTTTTTTCTTCTAAGCATTCCTCTACTATTGTTACTGCCTAGCTAGACGAGCCATTACTGCTATACGACTATTACCGAGTATAAAACATTGCAACCACGATAAATATTCATTTGACATTTCCACCAGAGAAGTATTTTACTCTATGATGAACAAATTTAATTTGATGAGCCTGTTTAAACATGTCAAAAGGTCAATCTCACGGTGCCACAACTTTCACAATTGAGAATGAACTAGCACAACATGTCCTAAAACTAATTGCAACCCTTTACAAATAGGGTATAAAGGGTATATGGGTAATTCGGGGGTCATTATCTCATCTCATATGAGGAGAAATTGACCTAATTGACCAAGAAAGGCTCCACCTATTTGCCACCCTCACATTTCCTATTTGACACTCTCATCACAATTTCTAAATTAATTCTACTTTTCAATTCTACTTTTTCCTATTTACCACTTACACAAGTCAAATTCAATTTGACTATAACTATCACCACTTTTATTTTGTCTTCTTCTCCATTAATCTCTATTTTCACTAAAAAAAAACCCATTAAAAAATATTAACCCTAGTTAGAGCTCTGTTCAATTGGTTCACTATTATGTATAAACCATTTATTATTTCTTTAACTCTTATCATTTAACTAGTAAAAATCAAAGGTTTAGTCGGAAAATAATCCACTAGTCATTATTATGGAAGATTCTACGATTGAAAATCTAGGGCAAAATATCCAATTCTTAAATGAATGGAACATCCAACAAGATTATGTTAATTTAGCTGAAAATACATTGATAGATGAAGATTTAGAGGTAAGTAACTGACTTATTTTCGTTTGATTAGTTTTTTTTCGGTTTTTGTTTATCTAATTTTCGTTGAGCTGGTCTCCAGTTCCTGGACGACTACAGAGTACGACAATCGTCCTTGTTCGGACGACTATGTTAACAAACAACCGGCCACCACTGGACGACTATGTTAACAAACAGGCGGCCACAACTAGACGACTTTATATTTGGAAACCAGATCGTATCTGGACGACTATAGTGCCTTGTGATTCTTCTTGAGTGAACGACTTTAATTGTCTGCCATTTTTTTCATAGGTACTTCACAATTCATTAAGCTGTCATTCCCAATTTGAATCATCTGAAGAAATTATTTTAGATGAAGAAAAAGGGAATGAGACAGTTTTAGATGTCGCGGACCAACATAACGTGGAGCAACCAGAACCTATCGATGTTGTTGGCTTCGATTCTACTGATTACTTTACTACAGATAAGGTAGTGTATTCCCTTTTTATATGGTGATATATTAGTTATTTTCTCGTTTTATAATGGTCGTGTTCATATATATTTTATTTGTTGTGTGTAGATATTTGACTCAAGAGAAGACGTTATAGAATGGTGTCAAAAGATCGGTATACAAAACAACGTAGTTGTCGTGATTGCTAAGACGGTGAATAAGAATGAGAATCAAGGTGGCAAGGGTTCGTCTATTGTATTTGGATGTGAGAAAGGTGGAAAGTATAGGAAGGCAAAGCGGTGGGAGTCCTTCTAAATGTAGAAAAGGAACTGGCTCAAAAAGATGTGGATGTCCATTTAAGTTGAGGTCAACTTGTGTAGCCGCTTCAAAATGGAACTTGGTTCTTAAAGTTGGACACCATAACCATCCTCATCCAGATGAACTTGTGGGTCATGCATTCGTTGGTAGATTAACTAAAGATGAAGTGAAATATGTTATTTCTTTCCATGAACACGGTTTGCCGCCTAGACAGATTCTTGTTGCTTTAAAGAAAGAATTTAAAAATAATCTTTCAACTGTGAAGACCATCGATAATTGCATACAAAAGCATAGGCAAAGTGAAGGTGCTGCAAGGACCCGGATGCAACTACTTCACAAATATTTGGATGATGCTCATTATGTGACATATAATAGGAGAAATCCTGATACAAATGAAGTAACCGATATCTTTTGGGCCAATCCCGAATCTATCATATGTGCTCAATGTTTTCCATCAGTCGTCATTATTGATTGTACATATAAGACAAACAGATGGAAAATGCCTTTATTTCACGCGGCGGGTATGACATCTACGGGAACGACATTCTCCATTGCTTTTTCATTCATGAGTGCCGAGCTAACATCCAATTACGAATGGGCTTTGTAGAATCTTAGATCACTTTACTCTCCAACAAACTTGCCTTCAGTTATTGTCACCGACAACGAACAAGCGTTGATCAATGGTATTGGTATTGTTTTCCCAAATGCACGAAGATTGTTATGTACATGGCACATTCAAAAGAATGTGTATTCTCATTTCCGCGAGTCAGTTAAAAAAGAAAAAATAGAAAAAGAATTAAAAGCGAAGGAGAAAAATAGCGATGAAAGTAAGAGTAATAAGGACCAGGGAAATGTGGCTCAAGAACATGATGAAGAGGAAGAGGATCCTTTGAAGGATTTAGAAGATGATTGGAGACGTGTTGTTAAGATGGAAACAATATCTCTATTCAAAATGGGTTTGGAGTCCTTCATACGTAAATATGAGAAGAGGTATCCTGAAGCAGTTAAATATATTTGTGAGTCATTACTTGTGAATAAGGAATTTTTCGCATATGCATGGACTAATGAAGTAAAACATTTTGGACTTCGAACTTCTAATCGTGTCGAATGTGCACATAGCGTCTTAAAGCGATTCTTGGTAAATAGTCAAGGTGGGTTTATTGAGTGCTGGCAACAAATGCACAAGATGCATGAATCTCAACTTGTGACTATCAAAGCTAAATTTCAACAATCTCTGACTTTCATCAAGCATGAGCACAAAATCGACGACTTCAAGGGTCTTTGGCACCATGTCTCACAATATGCCTTAGACTTCATCATCACTGAAATAAAAAGATTGGAAAAGTTGAGAAGTGTTGCTGAGAACTTGTGTGGATGAATTCTATACAAGACGCATGGCCTACCTTGTGCCCACATGATAATTGAATTTAGAAATCAGAGTAGAACCATCCCACTTTATTCTATTGACTCTCAATGGAGGCAGATCAATTTGGTGCCACATGCTTCACGTTCTGATGTTGTATTTGATTATCTTCCACAGTTAGAGGCTCTTAGGACAAAGTGGGAGCATTCTACTGAACCAGAGAAAAGTCGGATCACTGAAAGGGTAAGAAGTCTCGTAAAAGAGCTTGCACAGCCGGATAAGAATGATTTTCAGGAACCACCAGCACCTGTTCGAGTCAAAGGACGAAAAACTACTGCTGAGAAGGAAAGAGAAAAATCTATGCAGAGAAATCTTTGTCGGTTTGAACACGATGATTCATCAAAAAAGGTACTTTTTTCTAAAGAAATTAGGAATGTGAATTCTTAGTGCATTACATAAGACCATCATAAATTTGTATAGTTTATATTGTTTACTTGACTCCTAAATGTAGTTTGTTTTGAATCGACTGAAAAGGTTCCTGAGAAACATGGGAAGCATAGCACTCAAGAGGATCAAGGAAAGAATGAAACTCAAGGGCCCAAACAGAAGAGGAAATATACTAAAAAAAATATTGAATATTGGGAGCATAAGAAGGCAAAAACAAATATTTTAGAGCTTCCACTTGTGCCTAAAAATAACAATTTGTTAACTGAAGAAGGTTCAGTCAGGACTGAACATGAGATAAAAGCACCAGATGTTGATACAAGCAGTAACAGAGAGGTAGATTTTGACAATAATGTGGTGGAACACACTATGATTTTGAGTGAAGAAGAGATCAGAGCAACTGATAAATCAAGGGAAATTATAGATTTTACCGTGGATAACTTGGATGAGGAACCAAACCATGAGGTTACTATTTATGATGTCGAATCAACAGTGAACAACCAACAAGAGGAAAATCTTCTAGAAGAGGAGGAAGAAGAAGAGGAAGAGGAAGATTTTTTTTCGGAAGATAAACTGGAAGCTGATGAAGATGCTTGGCAACTTCAGAGGTGGCGTGAGCCTCGACCTGAAGAGTGGTGTTTACCTAATCCACGGTATGTGTTACAACTTCAAGAAGCTATGCAATTCTACATAGAAGGAACTCAAAATGTGTCTCCAGATGGTCATTGTGGTTTCAACACCATTGGTTTCCAGCTAGGTCTTAGTTGTCTAGACTACCAACTTGTTCGTAACAATATGCATTCTGAGGCTTTTAATCACAAGACATTTTATGAGAAAGTGTTGGGCTCTGAAGAAAGGTACACCAAGATGCTAAAAAGATTAAGGTTCGATGATGGAGATCAAATGGACACCAGTAAATGGTTCAAAATGCCTGAAGATGGTTTTGTAGCGGCACAAACTTTCCGGGCGGTTCTTATTTGGCTTTCAAAAGGAATCTGTGCAACTTTTTTCCCATCAAGGCATGGGACAATTAAAGGTAAAAAACATAGAGTTATTGTGATGGCTTTTGTGAACGGCGACCATTTTGTTCCAATGAAGTTAAAGTTAGGTGCTCCCATACCACCTCCGTGCAACATGTGGATTAAAAATGCATACGAAGATGCGAAGGTCTGGCCAAAAAAATACGAGGAAAAGATGAAGACATACAAGAAGCGGATGAACTTTAAAGAGACGGATCCTAAAAATCCAGTAATTGTTAATTAAATAGTTTGGTCAGTGTAAATTTAAGACATTTATTCGTACTTAATTCATGAAGACTAATGCAAGTATTCAAGTTGTCTAAAATAGTTTGGTTAATGTTAATGAAATATAAAACATCTCCATAATCCGTGGACTTTGGTCGCAAAAATATGAACGACTATGAATGGTGGTAGTCGTCCAGACTACTGAGGTGAAAAACATCCATAGTCGTTCAGAAACTGACGACTACATCAGCACAGTTCCTGAATCATAGTCTCCAAAATTTGAACCATTACATCTGCACAGTTTCTGGATTTTAGTCGTATGCAACCTGACGACTAAACCTGCATATTTCTAACTGCTACATCTGGACACAAAACTAATGATAATGAAAATGGATAACACAAAACAACACATTCATGGAGAACGCAAAATTTCTTATGATTAGGCACTAACCCAAAACTATGTTGTATCAGATACAAAAACGATCAAAACAGAAAAAGAAAAAAAAAAACGCCAACGAAGACTGAGCATACATCAACTCATCCAAAGACTATCTGCATTTTTTTTTTGAACTGTCAAAGACATGCCACCCAAAGGATTATGACATCAAATCTAATTGGTATTTTTTTTCCTCTTATAAACTCGTGATGCATGTCTTTCAACTGGTTTTGGTGGTCTCGTGGATCTTCGAACTCTCCTATGTTCGATATCTTCGTTTTCATCATCATGTCGGCTGCTCTCTCCTTGATTGTCTACTGCTTGAGATGGACTTTCGTTGATCTCTCCGAATTCAGCAAGTGGCTCATCTCTATGGTAATTCTGAAGCTTCCATGCCACATCTGCATCAATGTTCCGGCATAGTGCAATTTCGATGATTTGCTTAATGCGTTGCGCCTAATAGCAATACAATATTTATTACATAATAAATATGAAAAGTATATATATGAAAACAAACTTAACAAAGAATTTTAAATAATTATCCTTACAAATTTTCCGGTAGCGGGTTGAGAAGGATTAAGTCGTTGACTAAGGCGTTGGTGAAGTCTTCTGGTGGGGTTTTGCACAATGAGATGAGAAACAGTATTAAACCACTCCATATAACCATCATCGGAAGCCCATGGAATATCATTATCAACAGGAATTGATCGTAATTCTTCACTTAGTAATGAATTTCTCCATTGTTCCCAATGCCAAATTGATTTGCTATACTCGGCCTTATATGTTGAGGCTTTATCACCCCTACGAGTAGTTTCTGTTTGCAATGGGCGTTGAGGTTTTCTTTGAACTCTGCCAAATTGACGAAGAACCCTCTCGGGGTAGATTGGCTCAGCTACATCAAAACAAACCATAGTTCCTGTGTACCATATGACATTCTCCAATGGAGCATACATTATTCTATTTTCATAAGGAGTCCAAAGCACCTGTGAATATAAAATGTTATCATATCAATATACAATGAGAAATCAAACATACAACAGTATAAAATAAAGAGCTTGCACAGCCGGTTAATAATTTTATTTGGTTGAACATACATCCTGAGGGGCAAGATCATCAAGTAGCTCCCTAATAGTAACAACAGAAGACGGTTGCGGAACTTGTGGAATCCATTTACAAACTCGAGGAAGTGACTCTTCATAATTTTCATTTGCAATTTTTCTACCGAGGGATGGAAAATGCTCATATATCCAAACCTAATTAACACAATCAACATACATTAATAGACCGGCATAAAGTAAAATGGAAACACAACAACGAAAAAAACAAGTTACCTGCAAGAGGGTGATACATCCACTTAAACTTGAAGTTACATGGCGAGAAGCAGAGCCCAGTTGATGGAATAAATATGATAAAATGGCAGAACCCAAAGATACACTTTCAAAATTTGTAATATCTTTCAATGACTGAATCCAATATGCCCCAATAGCATTTTTAGTCTTGTATGGACATAACACAAACCCTATCAAGTGAAGGATGTATGATCTCGAAGCAGCTTCTTTATCTTGGTTAGAATCTGAATCGTCTATATGCATCCAACCGTTCTTCAACCATGACAAGCTAAGTGTTTGCTTGTTGTTGCTCGCAAATTCTGCCTTGACTTTATCCTCATCAATGTTCAAATACTTAGAAACTAGGCTACTTGCTTCAAGAAAGCCGAGTTCTCTAGGACCTTTTGCTTGTACAGCTGACCCATTAATTTTCAAGCCAGTGATATTACTAATGTCATCTAAAGTGATCGTCATTTCACCAAAAGGTAAGTGAAAAGTATTAGTTTCAGGATAAAATCTCTCGTTAAATCCACTACATAACACATCATCATATTTCAAATGGGCATTTTCAGCAATATGTACTAAACCGGTTCTTCTCAATAAATCTTTAAGGAAGTCACACGATTCAATTTTCCACTCGTTATGGGTTCTAGCATGATTAGGTACAGAAAGTAGTCTACTTGTTTTCTGCATAACAAGCATATCATGTTTACACAACTGAATAAATTCAATAAAATCATTGTAATTTATAACACAATTAGTTACCAAAATGTTACCTCTCCGCTACATATACGTGATGCAATATGGTCTTCATAAGTGATCAGTAAAGACATATTTTGAGGACCTCCATATTTTTCATTTGAAATTGATGCCGGTGAAAGTGAGATAGATGAATCGGAGGCATCTGGAACTTCTTCTTCATCTTGACATTCCAAGGTTCCATTGTTTGGTTTATTCCTACAATCAAAAGATATAAAAAAAAATTAATAACATAACCCAAAACTTGCCGTGAATGAGTTTAATTCCTACATAATTCTGATGCCACAATTAATAGGGAAAAAAATCTCATTGAGCCATCTCGGGATCTTTGGCTGTAAGGTACAGATGGTGTACTTGATGAATATGATAAGATGAAATAAGTGACAAAAAACTCACAAGTGATGTGAGATGGTTATGTATTTTCAGCAAAAGGCCAAAAAATTTAGTACAATATAAAGATTATTGACACACCTAACAAATAATATACTGAACTATTCAATTGCTATAGTTACTCTCTCAATTCTCAATCCCAGGCAAGCTTTTTCACCTTCACTGGATAGTGGAACTATAGTTCAATCTTAAATGTGTCCATTCCAACAGCAACTAACAAACACTACAAATACCAATAACAGGGAAAAAAAATCTCAAACACTACAAATTCTGATGCCACAATAATAGGGGAAAAAAATCTAATTGATGAAATTCAATAAACACTACAAATACTAGCACAATCTTAAACTGAAATCAAACAACAGATACATCAAATATATAATCTAAAATCAATAAGCAACAATCACCCAAGATGGGTTTTCACCAAAAACAAACAACATTAGCATACGAGCCTGCTATGGAATCGACGTGTATAGACTACCAATAAATTTAATTGAGGATAAGAAATTAAAAATTTGAGATAACAATTGAATTTTAGAATCATAAATTAGGTTTAGTTTTACCTCTTTTTTGATTTTGGGTTTGATTGAACGTTCACTACTTTCCTTGGGGGCATCTGTTTGATATGAAGTTACAAGTCAGAAGAAGAAATCAAAGAAAATATGTAACTGATAATCGGTGGGAGAGATAGCTGAAGAACGACGGAGGATGGAAGAGGCGGAGAAGAAGAAGTGCCTCCCGTGCACAAAATTTAGGTTTTTTTTTTTTTTTAATTTTAGAGTTTATTATTTGGGGTGGTTCTTTATGGGGTGTAAACAAAAAGTCAAAGAAGTAGTATTTAGGCTAAATGAAAAAGCATAGGGGTGGCAAATAGGAAAAATGGGGGTTGCAATTAATGAGGGTAGCAAATAGGAAATGTGAGGGTGGCAAATAGGTAGAGGGTATATGGGTAATTCGGGGGTCATTATCTCATCTCATATGAGGAGAAATTGACCTAATTGACCAAGAAATTGACAAAACTAACGGATTTGGATGGAAACATGGATGGAGGCCTAGTTTTGTTATGCCAAAAAAAAGTGGTCTAGATTTGTAACCCAGGGTAAAAAAGTGACCTAGATGTGTAAATATCTCTTACAAATATTATAAACCTTATAGACATGGTAATAAAACTTATTTTTAGCGTCTCCTTCTTTTTAATTTTATTTTTTCCAGGATTTTCAAACCCTCGAATTTGATTCTAGTAACAATATTAGTTATTGGGTTCGCATTCTCTGGAATCATAATAATGATAACTATCATCAAGAGCATCCTAATTATCATACTCAATATCCTTATACTGTTATTTCATCAATATTATCATCATATAAGTTGGTTTTCCTTTCAAAATCATCGAAACTCTAACACATTTAATTCTTCAGGGTATTTGTGAAGTTATTGAAAATCCAGCAGAAAACAAAATTCCCAATTATTTAATAGTCAAAAAACACATATACACAGCAAATTTATTAAGAAAAGCC
The DNA here is from genome assembly GCA_023529315.1 of Papaver bracteatum. Lineage (NCBI taxonomy): Eukaryota > Viridiplantae > Streptophyta > Magnoliopsida > Ranunculales > Papaveraceae > Papaver > Papaver bracteatum. The sequence continues at coordinate 684,977 of JAJJWX010003714.1, read as the reverse complement.
TACAAGAAGTAGGTAAGTAAGCTCAAGAACTATGACAAAACACCACGACAATAGAGAAAAAAAATCTCTGGACAAAAACCAGCAAACCTAACAGTGAAGAAGCTTTTAATAAATGAAATAACTGCTAGTTAACGATAACCGAATTAAGACACACACCCTTAAGAACTTCAGCATTGCGAGCCCAATCATAAACTTGGATTTTCACTTGTGTAATAACTTTATTTACCCTGGCAAAACAATAGCATTCCTAGACTTATATAGTGTCCAACAAATGACTGCAGGAATCAAAGGCCAAATCTTTTTACCTATAAGATGAAAAAGTTTGCATCTCATGCCTTTAAAAATCGCATCGATACAATTCAGAAGCGTCCAAAGAAGACCGACTCCTGATATGAAGTGATTCCATATTTGAGAAGAGAACTTACAATGGAACAGAAGGTATGAGGCCGATTCACCCGCGAAATAACAGAATAAACAACCATTTAATAAGTAATCCACAATGGCTAAACATTTATGTAAAACCAACCAAAAGAATAAACCAATTTATACGGCCATCGTCTTGACCAGATTCTTAAGTTTAGAGAAGCACGATCATTTTCTTTCTCTAAAGGAGCATAGCAAGATTTGACGGTAAGTTTTCCCGACTTGTCAAGATCCCATTTAATGGAATCCACCCATTTACCAATGTAACTTTCTGAATGAGGGAGGTTAAAGAGAAAAACTCTTCAATTTGGACCTCGGTTGATCTCATGTCTAAGCCCAAGCTCCATGATCCTCCACCATTTAAAGTAGCAACATATTTATTGACTGTCCAGTTTTTTATAGAAGTCAAAGGATAAAGATGAGGAAAATTAGTAGTGAATGGTTGATCACCTATCCGACGATTTTCTCCGAGCAGCATCGAAACCTCGTGTTCCACTTTGATAGATAAATTTGACTTGAAAAGTTGGAGATGCTTATATGTTTTTCCAAACACCACAACCATGCGCTTGTTTTGGAGCTTTAGTTTTCCTATCAAAGCTTGTAGATCCATACTTGGAAGCGATTCTTCTTATAAGGCTTGATTTTCTCTATTGACGCGCCACCACCACTTACAAATCAAGGCCCTATTCATACTTCTCAAAGATTTGATACCTCATTCTTGGCCTCCTTGATAGAGGAGTTCACACCTTTTCCCACTTTACCAAGTGATGATTTTTAATGGTTTCACTCTTATCCCAAAGAAAATATCTCATCCCTCGTTATATTTTATTCTCCACCTTCACAGAGTCGTAAATAAAGAGAACATGTAAGTTGACAAACTGTCAAACAAGGATACATCAAATAGGTATAACCCAATTACTGATTAATATCAAATACTCTCCAATGGTAATACCACTACATGCTCATCATTATCAAGTCATGGATCGAGGATAAACATAACTTCACCGAAGTTTCTTTTGATTCTTATACAACTATTACACCAGAGATAGTTCATGATGATCATGTAATGAATTTAGTTCAGTCATCGTCACTGATTGTGTCAGTATTGATTTTGAAGATCAGAGTCTTAATTAATTAGTTTGTGTTTAGGTGCTGGTAAGAAAAGATGATAATTGTATGTTCTGTCCTACGTTAATAAAATTTTATATCATTTTTAAAGGTTTGTAAGTAGTTAAATTAGGGTTGTAGTTAGTCACTTCCACTAACAAGAAGTGCAGCAAAGAACGAGGTTTTGTTTTGTGGTATTAATAATAAGCAGGTTGGTTTCAAATACACCTTGAAATGATATTTGTGGAAGCTAAAGATTCCCTAAAATCCAAGGCAAATTTTAATATAAGCATATTGCTTGAGTTTTGCTTGAAAATTTTATTAATTTCATTCATAAAAAGATCACTTGCATTCTTTTCAAATTAAACCTATTGTTTTATTAATTAAAGAGTAAAGAATGAGAAAAAAAAGTTTAAACAAACGCTCCCAAAAACCACATAAAACCACACCTCCGTGCTTAAAAAAAAAAAACAATGTTAGAGCATTGCTCGGTCCAACTCGCATGCGTTGCTATCTCAAGCATGTTTGTCAATGTTAGTGATCAAAACTATAAAATCTTGATTTTTAGTCTATTATAGTTAAGGTCTCGGACTAGGATAGAAGGTGTAGTTGAGCTCAAGAACTCCATGGTAATCATCATACAAGATGAAGGACTACTCAAGGAACCAGTGGATCTTCATAGACTAAAAGGTATGTGGAGACTTTCACTTATCTATCACTCAAAAGTCTATCTACTCTATCTCCTATATTGAGAAAAAAGTTGTTACTATATAGACTAAGAATATGCACATGTGATATTTCGAGATGAGTATATCTCGCTTATCTATTTCTCGAAATATGTGTTGGTTAGGCTTTCGCTTTATCCAAGTTCATCTTTACCTAGTGACGAAAGTCATGTTATGTTTCAATCATCTTGAAAATTTCTCTGACGAAAAATAGTTTGTGAATAACAACTATATAACGCCCTCTGAGAATATTTCAATGATTGAAATGAGAGTTTAGACTATATAACCATTGGGGGATATAAACATTGTTGTGGCAACACATATATATGTATAAGTCCTTATCACTTGAACCGAAGTTTGCGAAATTTGTTGATCAAGTGAAACCGAAACGTGAGATATAAACTCAGTCCGCGAACTGGCGTAGTTCTCGAACCCGATAATTCTGCTGGATTTTGTGAACTCCAACCGGTTAACTTGAGTCCGAGAACTCAATAAGGTTATGTCTGAAAACGATGATTCGTGAACTTATCTTAATTATCTAAGGAATGCTTTTGCGAACCGTGGCTTTATAGTTCATGAATTGATTCGAGTGAATCACATCGTTTTTGATTCAATTGTGTCTTGTCTAGTACATGAGATCTCATAGAAATTGAACAACTCTCTAACTAGTTCATTTGAGTCATTTCACTAAAAAATTATTGTGTTTTAGTCACGCCAAAGAACCGTGGAAACTGACCAATAATCCGTGGAAAAATATAGTTTTCCACGACTCCCCTGTCGTAACAAATAGTCACGTGGCTAGAAGTATTAGCCATGATTACATCCACGGTTTTATATCGTGGATATTTATCCAAATTCATTTGCCACATATTTTGCCGTGGGTAATTAATTGTAAGGTATGGCATCATCCTTTGCCACTAGCCCCACTATTTGTTGTATGCCAAAGGTTATCAACCAAATTTTGGTACCATTAAATTGATGTAGAGATCTACACATATCATCATTCATTCAAATAACATTTTATTCATATATATATGTACATAATTACATTATTCTCTTACTCATTACAATACTCATCTATTAAGTTTTTAATTTTACCAAGAAGCAAAATGAAACACGGAAAGCAGGTAACAAATGTTAATACTGATTCTGTAAATGTGACTAGTCTGAATATGATCGATAACTGATAGAATATCACGAAGTTTTATTGCGTCTGCAAATTTGGACTAGTTATGGTGAAAAAGAATATGGTTGATATGAAAATTATCATTTGGCTAACCATTTGGTTGACTAATATTGAACCAACCATTGTACACGTTTGGGTACGGTTACACAAACCCAAAATCGTCAAGTACATGTGTGTATGGCAAGCTAAGTTTTCGATCTAACGGTTGAGGAATATTAGCTTGTATCTAATCAGGTTTTCATCTAATGGTGAATATTGAATGCTTTGTTACCAAGCTAACATTGATTGCAAACCATGATTTGAAAGACTATATAAGGGAGAACTCTGGCAACTGGGAAACCTAATCCCCACACATTTTGTGTGATACTAGTTTGCTAAGCTAGAGTCGATTATCCTTTAACCTTTGGTTTTCTTCTTCTAAAACTAGGTTATCGACTTAACAACTTCATTGGGATTGTGAAGCCAGGCCGATACTACTTTCCTTATAGTTGTGTGATTTGATCTTGTTGTTTCAATAGTACAAGTACAATTGTAATAATTGGCTTGATATTTCTATCTCCGATAGGCAAGATATACAAGTAGTTACAAATATCTTCGTCTCATTGTTTGTAACTCCACAATATCTTTTTTTGCTGCGTCGATTAAGACTATTGTGAGGTGATTGATAAAACTGAGTTGTTCTTCGGGAATATAAGTCTGGTTTTATTGATTGGTTCCTGTTCACCTAGATTTATCATAATATGGAACAAAACTCGTAGGTTTATTCGTGGGAGACGAATTTATCTATTACTTGTAGACTTTTCTGTGTGAGACAGATTTGTTTATTAAAGTCTTCGACTTTGGGTTGTAGCAACTCTTAGTTGTGGGTGAGATCATATAAGGGAATCAAGTGCATAGTATCCTACTGGGATCAGAGGTGTAGGAGCATAATTGTACCTTGGATCAGTGTGATATTGATTAGGGTTCAACTACAGTCCAGACCGAAGTTAATTTGTAGTTGGCTAGTGTCTGTAGCAGCTTAATATATTGTATGTTTAATCTGGACTAGGTCCCGGGGTTTTTCTGCATTTGCGGTTTCCTCGTTAACAAAATTCTGGCATCTGTGTTATTTCTTTTCCGCAATATATTTTTATATAATTGAATAATACAGGCTGTGCGTTGATCAATCAATTAGAATATCCGACCTTTTGGTTATTGATTTAAATTGATTGACACTTGGATATTGGTCTTTGGTACCATCCAAGTTATCTCTCTTTGATTAAGACTCGTGAATCATATTTTCTTGAGTAAATGAAATCGAGAGATTGAGATAATAACTCCTTGAGTATCTTTTATTGATTGAGTCTAGTTGATTCTCTAGAAAATAACTCGGAGTTGTCCATACAGATTGCTAATATAAATATTGGGTGAGGTTGTTAGACCCCCGTCCCGCTTTCTCAATTGGTATCGGAGCAGGCAAACATATTTAAAGACCTTATAAGTCTGTGTTTGTAGCGATCTGACTCTACGGATAGTAGTGTTATCTCAATAAATGCACCACCAGATCCAAGGATTTCATAATTCTCTTTCATGACTGATTTAATAAAATTTGTAGAAGAAATTCTTTCTGAACCTCCACCAGTTTTAAAATCCCTTGAAGTGTTTTCAGGGCTTGAAAAGAAGCTTGAGAGCTTATCTCTTGATGTTGAGTTATACCTCCAGAAAGAGCAAGAATCTCTTGACAGGCTAAATCAAGTTATGATGAATAATATTCATGTGGAGGTTGATATTGATTTACTAATCAGTGAGAGCAATGATCCTCCTCTACATAATCCAATTAGTTGAGATAAACTAAACGAATTACAAGAGGAGTTTAAATCTCAGTCATCTAAGTGTATCACCTCAAAGCATGAATTGATTCGTTACTCAATTCCTGATACTTCCTATTAAGATAGTAGTATTATCTTCTTTTATGAAGAATCCAGGACGTCTCTTTTTATCAAAAGAGTTTCCCTTTGCAGTACTAAAAACTATATGCAGAAACTATTTTTAATAAGTTGGAAAACAAGAAATCAGAAACACAAATCTTTTTGGGTTTTCTTGAAGTTCTTTGATAGACTTATAAAAACATATCCTTGGGTGTTTCTCAACACTACAAGATTTAAGAGTTGTTGGAAAGAAACTCTTTCTTGGTGCCATGGTGAGCAAGACATTGTTCACCTCAACACAACTTGTTTGTGTTGAAAGTACATCCTCACCAAAATGCCCTTCTATGAATACGGTGAGGAAAGCACGAGAATTTGGGCACACAGATTATGTTCGATAAGTCAATTAGATTCTTCTAAAAATGGGCTTAAGTTCGCAAACCCCGTCTGCAAACTGCTCCAGGATACGAAAATTCGTGTGCAAACCCGTAAGTTCGCAGACTTGCCCTATGTTGTAAAAGGCGCTCGCCTTTGGTGCCTAAGCGCTAAAGGCGCACTAGGAGTAGCACAAGCGCCCGAGGAATCCAAGGCGACCCTATATTCCGCTCTGGCACCTTAGGCGAGCGATTATGGCGCTTTAGGCGCCTCGCGGAAAGGTTAGGCCCTAGCCTAAGCGCTAAAGGCGCCTTTATTTCTTTTGTTTTTTTTAATCAAAATCACTGACGTAATAAAAGTCTGTAAGCGTGATTGAAGGGATTAAATGTTAAGACGTAATCATGAGAATAAATGGAAAGTCTTTAAACGTGATTGAAGAGATTAAATGTTAAGACGTAATCATGAGAATACATGAAAAGTATATAAACGTGATTGAAGGATTAGATGTTATTTCCTGACCAGTAATATGGAAACTTAATATAGTACAACTCTTAATAGCACGTTCTTTCCATTTTCAAGATTATATTATCATTTACTACTAACGTTGTATGATCAAAAAGATGGTAAGAAAAAGATTTTATTAATTAATGTAATCGTAGAAAAATTGGATAATGAAAAGATTGATCAACACCGATCGCGAAAACTATGGAAGTACGTGATTGATGATAAGAGTTATCAAATATTTTACCCACCAGAAAGAAATCTCGTTTCTTCCCATATCCATTACCTGTTTCATAATCTGATTGAAACTTCCTCCTTATTTGAGATTCCACATCATAGAATATTTCAAAAATATTTTCATATATATATATATACTCCTCATCTCCTCTTTGGCTTTATTACTCCATCACAAACAAGAATAACACAGGGATAGAAAGATTCTAACTGCAGAAAAAAAAAAAAAAAGATTCTAATTATGATTCCAAAAACTAAGTTGTTAGAAAAATACAAATAAATGATGAGATTTAGTTTTTGTGTTCTTTTTTTTATCTTTTTCTTTTAGTTGGTTGCTTTTCAGGTTTGAAACTTGATGATCTTAACGGTGACTGTGTTCTTTTAGTTAATTAAAATCCAGTGGGGTTATAATCTGTCATACAAGCCTAAAAAAGCGTATAACATGCAAGTGGTCGCCTAGGGGGCCTTAGGCGTGCCTAGGTGTCTAGAAGCTTGGCGATGGGCTTGACGCCTCGCCTCGCCTAGCGCCTAACACAACATAGGACTTGCCTGTAGTCGTCGATATTCGGTCAACTTATTTTGGTCGTAAATTCTTTGTCCGAACTTGGAATGAATTCATTCTTTTTGCATTCTCTTCCTATTTTAATTCTATTCAAAATGGAGATGAGAAACCTTGAATTTGGATGAGTTAAGATTGGTAATTGTCATGTCTCTTGTTTTTGAGTATTTTGCTCCGCTTCGTTGCACTTGTTACACTTCTCTTGAACTTGGGCACTTGGATTCTTGGAGCACTACTCTTCTAAGCTTATTTTTAGTTCTTACAAGGATGTTGTTGGAAAATATTTTTATACGCCTTTGGTATCTATTATTGGTGTAAATCCGGGCGAAAAAGATTGATTCTACCCTCTAAGGACAAATCATCTTATATGTGCATTACGAGTTTGTCTTGATGCCTAGGAAACTTCTTAGGAGAATTTATTCTTGTTTTTGAGAAGGATTACTAGTGTTTTGAATTATCCATTATTGTGATTACACATAGCTATGTCCAATGTTTTCATCTTCTTGTTTTTAGATTTATTGGTTTAAATTCTAAAGTTGTTTAAAATATGATGGTTGCAGTATTAATCTTTATGGTTTTATATTTTGCAATATTTTGATGGGATATATGTGTTTACGTCCGTGAACTTGATTGTCCCATATTTTGTCAAAAGTAAAGTCGTTCACGAATTGATATGCAAATATTGATAAAGGGATGAATAGACTTTTGACAAACACAAAAGTTAAGCCTATATTGTCAATTATTGATGTAAGATAGGTTAAAATCTTTTGTGATTCAAGGATTATGTCTATTGTATGTCATTGTGAAAATGGTGATGGAAACATAGTATTAATCCTTGTGCTATCCACATTATATATCCTTATTGATCCATTTTATTATGTATTACCGTGAAGGCTACATTGTGTTTCTTATGTTGAGCACGATACGACCAAATCGATTCCTTATTGGCATGGTTGGTTGTTCCATGAGATGCATTAGGAACTTGTGTGATTATTTAGTTTGTATTCCATAAGTTTTCTTATGTTGAGTACATGTACGGTTAAGGTTGTCATGTTTTATGATAATCTTAGTCGGGGTTCCATAATCTCTTATGTTGAGCCCAAAATAACTAAATCAATCATCTTGTGTGATTATTTAGTTAGCACTCCCTAAGTGTTATTATGTTTGAGCATCCCTTTGACTGAGTTGGTTTTTCATGATTAACTTAGTCATTGCTCCATAGAATTTCTTATGTCGAGTGTGGCCAATTAAATTGATTAATTTCGTAATTAGTTTGGTTGTGTATGACAATTAGTTTGTTTGTGAGTTTTCTTGTGAATAATCTAATCGATGTATTAAGTCTCCATAAGTTTACTTGTGTTGAGCATATTTAGTCAAATTAATCTTGGTTCACTTTGGTTAATATGATTAAATATTTCTTGTTGGATTCCAAATTCATACTTGTATGCCATTTGTTGAGTCCAAATAAATCCTTCCTTTCTCTTGAAATTAAGGTCGCTCTTGTTGTTCCTTTGGAGGGAGTTCTTTTGAACTTGTGCTTAATTTCCAAATCTTTGTGGGGAGTGCGGTTGTGGAATATTTTAGGGATTATCTTGCGTCTTTATAAACTCCTTGATTAATGAATTTAGCTTTGGCTTTATTATTGCATTTAAACAAGATGATAAAACATTTACCTTTTGTCATGAAATATCTCTTACGAAAATTTCATTAGGATCCCGTTCTTGTACCTTTGCCAATTTTATTGACAAAAAGGGGGAGAATTAATATGTAGTTCACACTACAAATACATATGGTTTTCGGATCATTATGTAAGGGGGGTGGTTTCCATGTGAGATGGAGTATTGACTAAGGGGGAGTGAAGTATCACCATAGTATTGTTGTTGAAGTTTTGATGCAATTGTACTTTGACGCTGTGTAATAATACTATGACACTGTATCACAATGATTGACAACCGATGATTTTCTCATTGTTATAGATACGGATTTTCAACAACGATGATACTAAACTTACAACCTTTGGGATCATTGGACTACTTGGAAGTGACGAAGATTTCGAGTATTGTTGAAGATTAGGCATGTGGAATAGGAGCTACAAAAGTTTATTTATATATTTTTTGTATTCCATATGTATTAATAGTAATTCCACTAAAATTGAAAAAGGGGGAGATTGTTAGAGTATTGGTCGGTCAAACTCGCATGTGTTGCTATCTCAAGCATCTTTGTCAATGTTAGTCATCAAAACTATAAAGTCTTGATTTCTAGTCTACTATAGCTAAGGTCTCGGACTAGGATAGAAAGTGTAGTTGAGCTCAAGGACTCCATGGTAATCATCATACAAGATGAAGGACTACTCAAGGAACCAGTGGATCTTCATCGACTAAAAGGTATGTGGAGACTTGAACTTATCTATCACTCAAAAGTTTATCTACTCTATCTCATATCTTGAGACAAAATTTGTTTACTATATAGACTAAGAATATGCACATGTGATATTTTTAGCTGAGTATATATCGCTTATCTATTTCTCGAAATATGTGTTGGTAAAGCTTTCGCTTTAGCTAAGTTCATCTTTACCTAGTGACGAAAGTCATGTTATGTTTCAATCATCTTGGAAATCGCTCTGGAGAAAATAGTTTGTGAATAACAACTATATAACGCCCTCTGAGAATGTTTCAATGATTGAAATGAGAGTTTAGACTATATAACCATTGGGGGATATAAACATTATTGTGGCAACACATATATGTATAAGTCCTTAGCACTTGAACCGAAGTTTGCGAACTTTGTTGATCAAGTGAAACCGGAAGGTGAGTTGTAAACTCAGTCTGCGAACTGACGTAGTTCTCGAACCCGAGAATTTCTGCTGGAGTTTGTGAACTCCAACCGGTTAACTTGAGTCCGCGAACTCAAGAAGGTTATGTCTGAAAACGATGATTCGTGAAGTTATCTTAATTATCAAAGGAATTCTTTTGCAAACCGTGACTTTATAGTTCATAAATTGATTCGAGTGAATCACATCGTTATTGATTCAATTGTGTCTTGTGTAGTACATGAGATCTCATACCAATTGAACAACTCTCTAACTAGTTCATTTGAGTCATTTGGACTAGTTATGGTGGAGAAGAATATGGTTGATATGGTCTAACCATTTGGTTGACTAATATTGAACCAACCATTGTACACATTTGGGTACGGTTACACAAACCCAAAATAGTCAAGTACATGTGTGTATGGCAAGCTAAGTTTTTGATCTAACGGTTGAGGAATATTAGCTTGTATCTAATTAGGTTTTCATCTAATGTTGAATATTGAATACTTTGTTACCAAGATAACATTTATTGCAAACCCTGATTTGAAAGACTATATAACGGAGAACTCTAGTAACTAGGAAACCTAATCCCCACACATTCTGTGTGATACTAGTTTGCTAAGCTAGAGTCGATTCTCCTTTAACCTTTGGTTTATTCTTCTAAAACCAGGTTAACGACTTAAATACTTCATTGGGATTGTGAAGCCAGACCGATACTACTTTTCTTGTAGTTGTGTGATATGATCTTGATGTTTCTATCGTACGAGTACAATTGTAATAATTGGCTTGATATTTATATCTCCGATAGGCAAGATATACAAGTAGTTACAAACATCTTCGTCTCATTGTTTGTAACTCCACAATATCTTTTTCGCTGCGTCGATTAAGACTATTGTGAGGTGATTGATAAAACTGAGTTGTTCTTCGGAAATATAAGTCTGGTTTCATTGATTGGTTCATGTTGACCTAGATTTATCAAAATACGGAACAAAACTCGTAGGTTTATTCGTGGGAGACAAATTTATCTATTACATGTAGACTTTTATGTGTGAGACAGATTTGTTTGTTAAAGACTTCGACTTTAGGTCGTAGCAATTCTTGGTTGTGGGTGAGATCAGCTAAGGGAATCAAGTCCGCAGTATCCTGCTGGGATCAGAGGCGTATGAGCATAATTGTACCTTGGATCAGTGTGATATTGATTGGGGTTCAACTACCGTCCAGACCGAAGTTAATTTGGAGTAGGCTAGTGTCTGTAGCGGCTTAATACAGTGTATGTTTAATCTGGCACTACAAGAAAACTTGGATTTAGCGACTATTTTCTTACCAACCATTGTTGGTGAAATACTTTACTAACTATTCATTGCAACCGAAAACAACCTCGATGGCTAGAAAATTATTCCCACCAGTTTTTCAGCAACACTAGTCGGTTCAATATTTTGGAGACGATAATTCAGCAGCAAGAAATGTATATATGCCGCTACTAGATTTCAGACATCGTGTCTCGCCAACCATAAAGTATACTAGAAGATATATGTATCTGGTCACGAGTCGTAGCCACAATAATTTGATCTTGCAATACCTCTTCACCAATCAGCATAATATTGACGTTACTAGAAACTTTCAACCACAATATGTTGGCACTAAAATCTGCTCTAGGGTTTGGATACTTGTAGCCAATTGGTTTACCCACCACAACCCTGCATTGGAAGATAACTTTTCGAATCAACATATTCGTGACATCACTATTAGGCTTTAGCAAGTGCCATTGCCAACCGCATTGTTTACAGGAAGTCAGATACTTTGAGCCACTAGAAGTAGCCACCAAATCAATATAGCTAATTCTAGGTGCTGGGTCTTTATAGGTTAGACAATAAGTCGATCATTACAATAAAATACAAGCTGGTCTTAATACAACACCTAATTTTTAGAAAAATAACAAGTAAAATTACACCAAGCAGAATCTGTAATCCAACAAACAAAAATGGACCAGTCATTTGTTACCGAGACCAGAATTTCTGCATTACTGAGTCCACAATTACAATACTTTCATTAAATTTCATGTAATTTCATACCCATTTTTACATACAAAATATTGAATATATACTTCTCTAAATATTCCAGGATATTAACAAAAGGTTAGGGAAATTCTTCTTCTACATAACTTCCTCAAACAAAAACTAGCCAAAATACAAGGGATCTTATGAGTATGAAGCACATATTCTAAAACATGGCGTGGATGGAGCCTGAATTGTAGTTGCCCACGACTGTACATGAACCTTAAGTTAAATATGATGCAATTAGTAAATGCCACGACATCTGGCTGTGGAAATTTACAGGAAAAAAAAATGTTAGGAATCTTTAGCGAAAGGAATGTAACTTTAATAAAACAAGGCGTTGGCAGGTTCAATAATTATCTTATAGATAGACATTTTGGCCAAAATGAAGTGTCAAATGTTTATAAATTAATTGTATAACAAGAACTCCCTTATACAAAATTACCATGTAACATTACAACATCAAAGAGATCCGAACAAATTCACAATAGACACATTCTCTGCACGACTTCATCTGTTTATAATTTTAACCCCTAATTCTATTGACACAATAATAAAAGCATTCTACAGTCCAAAAATTGTGATAATATCAACAAAAATGTTAACTACCAAAATCAAAGCGATTAGGCGCGCGCAAAACATTCATAATTTGTAGACTGTCTCCTATATGACTACATCAAGTATGACACCCCCACTCTCCACTTTCTATATCCATATCCCACCATTAGACTAAGTGCATGAGATGGCCAAATTTCCAAGAAGTTCATAAGATGCCTAAATTACAAAGCAGTTCAAACAATTCGACTCAGCATTCAATAAGCAGCTCATTTAGTTAAAGAGTTAAACAGGAAGGCAGAGAGTGAAATAAAACTCACCTGAAACTAATCACAATCCATTTCGTCATTGTCGTTATATAAAAACTCTTCTTCTTCATCGCTAGAATCAGTATAAATTGTTTCAAGATCATCCTCACCATCATCATCTTGCCTTTGACTGTTTACTTCTGTGACATAATCGACGGTTTCAATCGGAACATCACTCCTGTCCCAAGCAAAATTGTCATTATCATCCTCATGCGGCTGATCACCCAAATCATTGATCGAAAAACCTGAATATTTTTATTGAAACGCCACAGCTGGACTCGAGTAGTCTATACTAATTTCCTCTTATGCATTAACCTTTTCTAGTACATTAAAATTACTGCGAGGTTGTGTTCTTATAGCCACGTTCCACGGGAGGTTTGAATCATCCTTTACATAAAAAACTTGTTCTGCTTCTCCAGCTATCGCAAAAGGTTCATCTGCCCAAGCACTTCTAGCGACTTTCACATGAGTAAAACCATACTTATCTTTCTTGCATCCCCTTTTAGTAACATCCCGCCACTCGCACTTAAAAAGAAGAACTCGAAATTGACCAGCATACCGCACCTCGATAATTTCAGTCAATGCTCCATAAAAATTCACAACAGGTTCTTCTTGCTGATCATCATCTCCCACTTTAACAAATACTCCACTATTCTGTGTCTTTCTTTTCTTCTCCCAGTCTCTTGTATGAAATCTGTAACCTTTGAGAATGTATCCCTTGAAAGATGTGGCTTCTAGACAAGGACCTCCTGCCAAAGAATACAATTTTGTACTCACCTGACCGGTCTCCCGCTGTAATTGGTATATCTTCTCATAAATTAGCAAAGAAACCCCAGCAAAATCAAAAACATTACTACATTATTGAAAATATAAAATATTTTGTATTCGTATTCTGGTACTCACTCTATTTCTAAACCAAGTAGGAAATTCTTTGGCATGTCTTTTGTGGGAATTTCTATCACCAGCAAGTTCCACCATGTTCTCACTGTCAGTTTAGTGAGAATAATAAGCAACGTTTAACAAAACTAAAACAACCTTAGAATAGAAAGAAAACATACTCCTCATATTCCTTCACTTCATTGCAATTTTGAAGAATATAGAGTTGAATTTGGTGAAATTCATCCTCTTTGATATAACGCGGTTTTTGGGATCCAATGGGCCAACCACTCTGTCTGAAAATAGACAACTCCTCATCAAATTCTTCCATATCATCATCGTTTCTTTCATGTTGATTAAACTTTGTATCTGCACTATGCAAGTGGCGCGAAAAAAGTACAAGAGTTTCTTTTGACTGGTATCCTCAAGCCATCGAACCTTCGGGACATGATTTATTCCCTACAAAAGACTTTAACGTACGCAAATACCTGAAGTGTAAGACAAAAGCAATATTAGTGAGGTAACAGTTGTGTGAAACAGAACCGATAAGTCAACTTAAACTACTAAACAGAAAAAATGTAAAACTATTGTACCTCTCAATCGGGTACATCCAAAAATATTGAACGGGACCAGTAAGCTTTACTTGTTCTACTAAATGAATGTGCAAGTGCATCATTACGACAAAGAAAGAGGGGGAAATATTCTTTCTAGTTTACACATTGTAATTGCAATCCTCTCTTGTAGATTGTCCAAGTCTTTCATATGCAGAACCCTGGTACACAAAACTCTAAAAAACAGGCATAATTCAGTCATTGCTTCACACACATCATCAGGCAACAGTCCCTATATTGCAATCGGCAAAAATTGTTCCATTAGAACATGGCAGTCATGACTTTTAAGTCCCATCAGCTTTCGTTCTTTGAGGTTAACACAACGAGAGATATTTGAAGAGTAACCATCAGGAACTTTGATCTCTTTCAATCTTCTACAAAAAATTTCCCTGTCAGGCTTCGACATCACATAAGAGGCAGGTGGCTTCCTAAGCTTACCCGAGTTATTCCCCACACTTTGCAGATGTAACTCCGGACGTATTCCCATTTCCTTTAAATCCTCTCGGGCTTTGATATTGTCCTTCGTCTTCCCTTCGACATTCAGTATTTTCCCCACAATAATATCTAAGATGTTTTTCTCTATGTGCATTACATCGAGATGATGGAACAATAAAATTGTTTTCACATATGGCAGCTCCTGAAAAATTGGCACCTTTTTCCAATTGTGATTAAAAGTGACTGGCGCTATTGGTTTCAGAGTTTCTTGATTCTCATTTTTACCAAATTCGACTTGCTCAAAATGACTTAACTATTCAGCTATGTCATACCCGTTCAATTGTTGTGGTGGTCCTCGATGCTCTGTCTTATTATTTAAGGCTGCCTTGTGATTCCGTCACTTATGACCAGGTGGAAAGAAGCGTCTGTGATTCATGTAACACCACTTTCCTCCATTGCGCAGTCGAAGTGAACATGCATCAGGCCCACGGCACGGGCATGCATATTTCCCCTTGGTGCTCCATCCGGAAAGCATAGCTAGCGCAGGAAAGTCATTGACAGTGGAAATCAACGCCACAGGACACAGGAAGACCTCTTTGTTTAAAGCATCATAAATGGGTATACCTTCCCAAAATTCCTTGAGTTCGTCTATAAGTACTCGCAAATACAAACAAATATCATTTCCAGGTGACCTGGGTCCGGGAATTATCATAGACAAGATGAAATTTTCTTCCCTCATACACATCCAAGGTGGATAGTTGTAATTGAAGATAACCACGGGCCATGTACTGTGAGGATTCGTCATATTCCCATAAGGGTTCATTCCGTCACTTGCTAATCCAAGTCTGACATTCTGTGGTTCGGACGAGAATGTTGGGTTTTGAATATCAAAACTTTTCCATGTTTCTGAATCAGCTGGATGCCTCATAACTTTATCATCTTTGATACGTTTCGTGCTATTCCATGTAATATGGGGAACGGTCTTTGAAGACAGAAAAGATCTCTGAATTTTTTCCTTCAAGGGAAAGTACAGAAGTGTCTTCACAGGAATTCTACCTTTTCGTGGTGCACTATCCGAGTCGTCGTCTGCAGTCTTGTTATCATTTTTCCATCTAGAAGCATCACATGTCCGACATCGATTTCTTTTAGTGTTCTTTCCAAAATAAGATACAATCATTCTTGCAAGCATGGATTCTCTCATATCTAAGACCTAGATTCCTTATGGTTTTGTTAGCCTCGTAATGATTCTTTGGTAATAAAGCATTTGGAAAGTCCTTAATCAGGAGCTTCAACAGCGCGTCAAACCACCTATTTCCCAATCCACCACGACTCTTGATGTGAAGTAAGTGCACAGTGAAGGACAACCGTGAATAATTCTTACATCCTTCATAAAGTGGTTCCTCGGCATCCTTCAAAAACTGGTAAAAATGAGAAGCCCCCAAGGTTGGATCTTCTTCAGCTGCCATGAAATCATCTATCACCCCACGACAATCATCCTCCATCTCCATGTCATTAATCTCTGCTGCAGTACCATTAGCTTGCATCCTTGTAAGACCCTCCCCGTGGTATATCCAATCGATGTATCCAGGTGCAATCCCTTTCCACGGTAAATCTGAATGCACTTCAGATCGAGTCTTCAACTTAGAATTATTGCATTTCTTACATGTACAACGTATGGTTTCAACTAATGGATGAACATGCTCGAATACAAAGTTAAGGAATTGTTTGACCCCTTCCTTGTACTCATCGCCCACTCTATCCTTTTCCATCCAACTCTTATCCATGGATGCTGCCTATTAAAACCTGAAAATCAATACTGAACATTCAATACTCAAATTCTACAACAGCAAGTTGAGCAACTACCTTATTTGGAGAAGTATCTTCTCTATCAGATAGCTATGTGATGCAAAAATCTACTTGGCATAGAATTACAGATAGACTGGATAGCAAATTACAGACATTTTAACTTGCCCCTTTGTAATCAAACATTTAGACTCAAATTTTTTGCTAGCCTAGAAGCGATAATAACTTTGAGATAAACATTTAGGCTAAGATTGTTATATACAGTTTACCTGATAATAATTTGAGATGAAGCTACAAAAAATATGTATTCACGTTTAAGAAAAACTAAATTGGTATAGATTATATAGAATTTAGGTTAATAATAACATAGTAAAACCCCAATATATTGAATCTAGGTTTCCTAAAAATCGAATGTCACGGAAAGCTTTCATTCTAATGTTAGGGAAAACAAAAACTAACCTGTAACATTTCAAGTAAAGCGAGTGAAGCTTGAATGAAGCCCTTGCTTAATCTCTTTCAACTGCAAATTCCAAACTCAAATCACTAAATTAGAGTGGTATGAGTTCCCAATTCAAATTGAGAGATGGGCTTTGAATCTGTCACTACATGATTCAGGTGATTAGAGATAATTAGGGGACACATTTTCATAGAAAAATTCGAATTTGAGGGAAAAACATGAGCATGGGGGAGGTTGGTGTCGATACTGGGGATGGGTATGGAAAAGAAAGAACTTAGAGAAGAATTGAGAGAAACAAATAAAAAAATCACATTTTAGTAGCCTTTCCTTTTTATCGAATTTACCCGATTAGTCAAAGCCATCTATATTTTGTGAGGGGTATCTTGGTAATCTAGGGGGTATCCTACGGACGAAATGTGATGTTCAAATTCTGATAATGGTAGGCGGATCATTTTCATAGTCTCCGTAATATTTATTGCCCTAATTTCCATTAAGGGTAACATGGTAATTTTCAAGTCAGTAATATTTATTTTATTTATTTCTGATAATGGTAGGCTGATCATTTTCACAGTCTCCGTGATATTTATTGCCCTAATTTCCATTAAGGTTAACATGGTCATTTTCACAGTCAGTAATATTTATTTTATTTATTTATGATAAGGAGAGTCTGGTCATTTTCACAGTCTCCGTAATATTTATTGCCCTAATTTCCATTAAGGGTAACATGGTCATTTTCACAGTCAGTAATATTTATTTTATTTATTTATGATAAGGAGAGTCTGGTCATTTTCACAGTCTCCATAATATTTATTGCCCTAATTTCCATTAAGGGTAACATGGTCATTTTCACATTCTCCATAATATTTATTTCCAATTCTGATATATTTCCTCTTCAGTTCACCCAAACGTGAAACTCGGGTCTAACTCGAGTGGTATGTGAACCTATGATGTCCAATTCTGATATATTTCCTCTTCAGTTCACCCAAACGTGAAACTCGGGTCTAACTCGAGTGGTATGTGAACCTGTGATGTCCAATTCTGATATATTTCCTCTCAGTTCACCCAAACGTGAAACTCGGGTCTAACTCGAGTGGTATGTGAACCTGTGAGGTCCAATTCGAGATATTTCCTCTTCAGTTCACCCAAACGTGAAACTCGGGTCTAACTCGAGTAGTATGTGAACTTGTGAGGTCCAATTCTGATATATTTCCTCTTAAGTTCACCCAAACGTGAAACTCGGGTCTAACTCGAGTGGTATGTTAACCTGTGGTGTCCAATTCTGATATATTTCCTCTTCAGTTCACCCAAACGTGAAACTCGGGTCTAACTCGAGTGGTATGTGAACCTGTGGTGTCCAATTCTGATATATTTCCTCTTCAGTTCACCCAAACGTGAAACTCGGGTCTAACTCGAGTAGTATGTGAACCTGTGAAGTTCAATTCGGATATATTTCGTATTCAGTTTATCCGAGAGTGAAACTTAAGTCTAGCACTAGTAATATTTGAACCTGTGATGTCCAATTCTGATATATTTCCTCTTCAGTTCACCCAAACGTGAAACTCGGGTCTAACTCGAGTAGTATGTGAACCTGTGAGGTCCAATTCTGATATATTTCCTCTTCAGTTCACCCAAACATGAAACTCGGGTCTAACTCGAATGGTATGTGAACCTGTGAAGTTCAATTCGGATATATTTCGTATTCAGTTTATCCGAGAGTGAAACTTAAGTCTAACACTAGTAATATTTGAACCTCTGATATCCAATTCTTATATATTTCCTCTTCAGTTCACCCAAACGTGAAACTCGGGTCTAACTCGAGTGGTATGTGAACCTGTGAGGTCCAATTCTGATATATTTCCTCTTCAGTTCACCCAAACGTGAAACTCGGGTCTAACTCGAGTAGTATGTGAACTTGTGAGGTCCAATTCAGATATATTTCCTCTTTAGTTCACCCAAACGTGAAACTTGGGTCTAACTCGAGTGGTATGTAAACATGTGAAGTTCAATTAGGATATATTTCGTATTCAGTTTATCCGAGAATGAAACTTAAGTCTAAAACTAGTAATATTTGAACCTGTGATGTCCAATTCTGATATATTTCCTCTTCAGTTCACCCAAACGTGAAACTCGGGTCTAACTCGAGTAGTATGTGAACTTGTGAGGTCCAATTCAGATATATTTCCTCTTTAGTTCACCCAAACGTGAAACTTGGGTCTAACTCGAGTGGTATGTAAACATGTGAAGTTCAATTAGGATATATTTCCTATTAAGTTATCCAAAATGAAACTTAAGTCTAAAACTAGTAATATTTGAACTGTGATGTCCAATTCGATATATTTCCTCTTCAGTTCACCCCAAACGTGAAACTCGAGTCTAACTCGAGTGGTATGTGAAACTGTGATGTCCAATTATGATATATTTCCTCTTCAGTTCACCCCAAACGTGAAACTCGGGTCTAACTCGAGTGGTATGTGAACCTGTGATGTCCAATTCTGATATATTTCCTCTTCAGTTCACCCAAACGTGAAACTCGGGTCTAACTCGAGTGGTATGTGAACCTGTGATGTCCAATTCTGATATATTTCCTCTCAGTTCACCCAAAAGTAAAACTCGAGTCTAACTTGAGTAGTATGTGAACCTGTGAGGTCCAATTCTGATATATTTCCTCTTCAGTTCACCCAAACGTGAAACTCGGGTCTAACTCGAGTAGTATGTGAACCTGTGAAGTTCAATTCGGATATATTTCGTATTCAGTTTATCCGAGAGTGAAACTTAAGTCTAACACTAGTAATATTTGAACCTGGGATGTTCAATTATGATATATTTCGTATTCTGTTCATCCGAGAGAGAAACTTAAGTCTAACACTAGTAATATTTGAACCTGGGATGTTCAATTCTGATATATTTTGTATTCCGTTCATCAGAGAGTGAAACTTAAGTCTAACACTAGTAATATTTGAACCTGTGATGTTAAATTCTGATATATTTCGTATTCCGTTCATCCAAGAGAGAAACTTAAGTCTAACACTAGTAATATTTGAACTTGTGATGTTCAATTCGGATATATTTCGTATTTAGTTCATCCGAGAGAGAAACTTAAGTCTAACACTAGTAATATTTGAACCTGTGAAATTCAATTCGGATATATTTTGTATTCAGTTTATCCGAGAAATCTTTGAACCCGTGGTGCTAAATTCTGATATATTTTCATCTAGTTAATCTGAACGAGAAACTCAGGTCTAACTCTAATAATCTTTGAATTTGTGATATCCAAACTCCACGTAATCATTCCTCTGGTACCCAATTTCCAACATCGCTATCCTTATAATCTATCGTATTTTATGCAATTTTTTTTAAAGATATTTCAACCCAAATTCAAAATAAGAAATATCTTATTAAGGATTTTTCCACCCTAGCCGAAAAAAATAAAAAAAATTCGGAGGGAAAGTGTTTAGGTTAGAATCATTTTGGAGGGAAGCCTCCCGCCCGATCAAAAGAGAAAATTGGGATAGAGCTATTTCTACCCAATTTCAAAATACTTAAGCCGCTTCATGGATATTTTTGCCCAAACTAAAAGATTTAGTAAATCTAGAACTTATCTTCTCAAAACTCTATTCTCTTCCTCTCTCTTCTCTATCTCACCATTTCTTCTGAAACTCTTCTCTCTCTTATCTATTTCTCTGAAACCCAATCTTCATCCGTTGTTTCTGAGCTTGGAGTTGTTGAGTTTGAAGAAAAAAAAAACCTTCCGTTGTTAGTGAGTTTCAATCCCTCGGTGAGTTTGAAGAAACCCATTATCTTAATTTCACTTTTATCAGTTTTATTACAAGTTCTAGGGTTTTTTTTTTTTTTTTTCTGGAAAAACCCTTTCTCTTTTCAATCTCAGGGTTTCTTTTTCATCTAGTTTTGATTTTAGTGTTATATATTGGATGCATGTGTTAGATATTGATTTTAGTGTTAGATATTGGATGCATGTGTTTTGATTTTGTTTTTTTTCCCTGTTCGGAGATTAATTTTATCTCGGGATTCTGTGTGTAAACAGTTCTAGGGTTTAAATTTTTTTCTAGATCTATTGAAATTTGTTGTAGTCCTTACAACGATACAGATTTAACAAGAGGGTTTCTTTTGAGTTGTGGGTATGTTGATTTTTATGTTTCAGTATTTGGGCCTGAGGATTTTTTGATTTTTGGTATGTTTTATTTGGGTATTCTCTGATTCCTTTTGTGTTTTTGGTTATCAACATAAGTTTATTGAGTTTTCCTTTTTCTGTTGTATCTGTTGATTATTTTTCATGGATTTGATTTTTGTTTGATGTATGGGATGATGTGGGGGATGTTAGTTTTTTTTGCTAATTTTTGGTTGATTAGGGTTTCTTGTCATGCTAATTTAATCCATGGTGCTTACAAGTATTAGGTTTTAGGTTAATGCTTAGCTAGTGAGCACTAACTGAAGTTTTTCTGTCCCCCCAATGTGGATTTGAATGCATGAGTAGGTGATTTAATGAATCATTCTCATTATATCATGTAAAATCCTTCATTAAACTTGTATTTGGGTTAACATTTAGACACTAAAGTGGCTTCACCCATATCAAGTTAGATGCTTAAGTTGCCCATTATGTTGAATCAACTGTGTAAAGCATTTCTTTCAGTATTTGTGAATTAGAAGTTGTCAAAGTTCCATATTCAAATGGCTCATTTGATATTTTTCTTTAATTTGATCAGTTTAAATGGTTTGATAACTTTTTCTCCATTTAATTTTAATTTTTTTTTTTGCTGTAGTCATTACGATGGGGAGATCTAGAGGAGGATTCTCACAAATATATAGCGGGCGAGTGGATCCCTTTTTACAATTCTGTGCCAGAGAGAAGTCCAGTGGAAAGACATAAGCCATCAACCAATGGTAATGAAATATATATTTACATTTGTTTTCCACATTTTCTGTTCTACTTTGTTCAAAGATAATTTGGGATTTTGTGTATCGTTGTATGGAACACAAGAAGTGAGTATGGATAAGTATTTAATTCATGTTTTCTTGTTTATTTTGTAGTCACCTTTTCATTTTTTTTTATAGTGTTTACATTAGGAAGAGCTAGAGTGGGATTAACACGAAGTTCTAGGACAACAAACGGTAAATGAATATATACATTTGTTTCACATTTTTGCAGTTACTTCATGTTAATTTGATAAATTATGTAAGTGGTTAATTGAAGAATCAAGTGGAATTAATTCGCAAGGGATAAAAACAACAGACGTTCATGGAATAGATCTTCCAAGGGAGAAAGCAAATGGCAGTACCCCAACTAGATACTCCCAACGAATACTTGGAATTGCTGCTACACCGTTATCTCTTCCATCTAACCGACGGGTATCTCCAAACGCACCTCAAGTGCAGAATCGTGTGAGACGTTCCTTAATACTGGAAGGGGAGAATGCTTCAACTGTTATGCGAAACAAGGAAGATGTACATGACACAAGGCAGCAGTCAGCTGAAGAAGACCAACATGCTCCTTCACTCTCTAGATCCTTGTCCAGTCCGCGACAGTTAGCTTCAGATAGAAATGCAGCTGGACAACCAAATGATGAAGACGGATTGTCTAGCCGATCAGTCTCTAGATCTCGGTGCAATTCACTACCTAACAACTTGGGACTTGCCACCAGGCAGAACCACTTTAGACATCCATCGCAAGGGGCGTCAAATAGCCATGACCATTCCATCCCATCAGGAGATGAAGTGGCGACAACAAGGCCTTATAGTATGTAATTATACTTCATTTCTATTTATCTTTATTATTGGCTTATAGTATGTAACTTCACTTCGTGTCTATTTTATCATAATTAGTCATTATTTTAGTTCAATATTGTCTGATGTCGGAAATAATTAATGTGAACAGATCCGAGGGGTCCAACTAGCCTGCCTGAGCTTTTTCAAAGAAAGAAGTTCGGTGATAGTAAACCTGTAATTTTTCTTAATCCCAAGCAGCAGTTTGTGGGTTTGCATCTTCGTCTGTTTAACTTGGCTATTGGTATGTGAGTAAGGCAGCGGGAGAACTTCCCCCTTACAGCGCGTTTGTTCAAAGATGTACCTGAAGAGAATTTCAAGAGGGTGGTTCAGCTAGTGAGGGTAATAAAACAACATAACCTATTTTACGTCTTTTTTCTTCTCTGTTTTCAAAGTGTTAATTTGATATCATAACAATAATTTTTCTTAATTTTGTAGGATCACTTCAAACTTGAGCCTGATGATGACTTATAGAACAATTGTTAAGGAAGAAAATGAGGGTTGCATACAATGGATACAGATGTGCCTTGAGTAAACACTATAGGTTGGAATGTGACAAGGATTATGACAAGGTACTGGCGAACCCGCCCAAGAACTGTACTAACATGGAGGACTGGACAGCTATGTGCAATTTGTTCAAAATGGAGGAGTTTCAGGTAATTATCATCTTTGGTTAAGATTTCATTATTTCAAAAAGTCTAAAACTGAAATTAACTTGCAATATTCATATTGGAGTAACATACTAAATACGATCAAGCAAGCACATCCAGAAAGAGTCAAGTCCTGAAGCATTCTAATGGTCCGACGAGTTTTGCCCAGACAATGCATAGCAGGGTAAACTTATCTTCAGCAGTTTGCGTTCCGTTTTTTTTAGCCAAGTAGCTATCTATTTTCTTATAGTTTGTATTATGTGTTTCACTAGGTTCTTATCCTATGTTATGTTTTTATAGGTGTTACATGGAGAACCCACTGATCCAATCACGATGTTTGATGCGACTCATAAGTTTAAGAAGTCTACCGATCCTACCTGTGAAACTATCAAGGTATAGTTTTATGTTTTTGTAGAATGAATATTGATTGTTAAAATAGAAAATTTTATTTCGAGCAGCCAGTCTGTACTGTCCATACAATATTTGTCGTTCCACAGTGAACTTGGGTTTCTTTCTATATTCTTATATACCGCATGTTTTGAAGACTCTTACCTGTGGAACACTATTACTTGAATTGTACATAGGAATGTTGCATGCACTAGACTGGCCACACTTATAATTAGCATAATCTTATTGCAGAACATCTGTGAAACATGTGGTTTCAGATGAATTTAAGTTTTTTGCAAAACGTACTCTAAAATTTTGTGGATGAAGAATCTGTGGGTTTGCTCGGAGAAATGTGTGTATGGACTAAATTAGTGTTTGGATATTCGTAATTTCAATATATTTGAATCTTTTTAGTATATACATTTTGTTCTGTTAGTTGCTTTGCTGTTTTGTGACTGATTTATTTGATGACTGATATGGTAGGGAAAATGAAAGAAATGCTAGAGCAAGTGGAAAGAGTAGAACTTGACATGTTAGTGGAAGACATATATCACGCAAATCTTCCTTCCTTGAGCTCTGGAAGAAAAAGGTGTTGTGATAAGGTTAGTTCTGCGTGCTATTATTCAAAAACTGAGGAACAATTCACTGAAATGCGTACAAAGCTGGATGCCGCTAACTCTGAAAGAGCAAGACAAGCAAAGGAGATTGAACGATTGAAGAAACAGTCCAAAAACAAAGATATTAAAGTGATGCAGTTGTTAAATGAGGTTTTTGTGAGTTTGGGTCGTGAGCCCATGTCAGAAGATGCACTGGATGAGAAAGATGAAGAACTAGATGAGGAAGAGGAAGGCGTTGGTGAGGATATGGATAGGGAAGATGCTGATGAAGGACTTGTGAATGGTAACATGGAGGATGACGAGTTCATGGAGGAGTATTAGCATTTTGATTGACAACTCGTGGATGTCAGTGTAAGTACTCACTTAATCATTCCTGTTTTCACATGAATGTGGTTTACAAATCACAGTATAGTCGAACATAGAACTAACGTTTAGGGAATGAAGTTTTTTTGGGAATTTTTTTTGGGGTATACAATATGTTCTTGCCGTATTTTGGGTCATGGGATGTATTTTGGGATGTGAAGTCATATTTTCGGATGTAAATATCTCTTCGACTCGTATTTTGGGATGTAAATGTCTCTTGGAGTCTTATTTTGGGTTGTAAATGTCTTGGGACAATGTTGGGATGAAAAACAATCATCTTTTTTGGAAATATTTCGGATACTAATTAATGATACAACTATTAGCAATGTTATCTTTTTTATGATTTATAATTATAATTACTTTGCTGAAAAATATCTGGATCGGGACGAGGCTTTGAGCGACAACACTAGTGACGGGATGGGATTGCTTGTCGTTTGAGCCCTTAATATGCAAACTAACAGCAAAGGGTTAAATCCTTTATCAACTCTGCAAACTAACAACAAAGGCTTAAATCCTTTATCAACTCTGCAAACTAACAGCAAAGGCTTAAATCCTTTATCAACAGAATTTACAATCACTAAAACCCTCGACCAGCAACAAAAAATACCCTAAACAAGCCATAAATATTAGAATCACTGAAACCCTTTATTAACATAAATCCTTTATCTGAAAACTAACAGCATAGGCTTAAATACTTTATCAACATAATTTACAATCGATGGAACCCTTGACCAACAGCACAAAATACCCAAAAAAGCCATAAATGTGGTGCGTAGACACCTTGTCCAGCCAAGGAGGCGGTGGTTACACCCTTGAACCAACGGAATAAACGGTGGTTAGAGACCTTGACTAGATAAAAGGAGGTGGTTACACTCTTGAGCATACTGAACAAATAGCGGTTAGATACCTTTACCATCTTGAAGGGATAGTAACACCCTTCAGCCAACTGAAAAATGAGAGGCTAAAATTCTTGTCCATACAAGGCAACAGAAGTTTAAATTCTTGATCAACTAAATTCCATTGGAAAAAACTTTTTTCCGATGAATTATGTAGTGGTACAATCCCGAACCGACGCGTTCAACAACTAAAACACAGTGGGTCAAATCCTTTAGCTGCTGACTATTTTATAACTGATCACCTCTACCAACAATATATAAGTCTTCAGCAGCGAATTATTTGGTGGGTTAACTGTTTTAGCAACAATATATTTCTACTCTACCAACAGAAGTCCATAGTTACAAGAAACTTGCGCTAACTATAGTTTGAGTCGCCTTGTTGTTGTCGATAGATATCTGTTCCAGCGACATAGTTGGTACACATCTTTAGCAAATAAGCCTTCAACCACAGAGAATATCTGTTGCCATGTCGGTTGCTGTAACGCTCCATCCACTAAAAACATTCTTGTACCAACTGAATCCAGATAGTTGATAAAGTCCAGTTTTCTTGTAGTGTGGACTAGGTCCCGGGGTTTTTCTGCATTTGCGGTTTTCTCGTTAACAAAATTCTGGTGTCTGTGTTATTTCTTTTCCGCATTATATTTTTATATAATTGAAATAATACAGGATGTGCGTTGATCAATCAATTAGAATATCCGACCTTTTGGTTGTTGATTTAAATTGATTGACACTTGGATATTGGTCTTTGGTACCATCCAAGTTATCTCTCTTTGATTAAGACTCGCGAATCATATTTGCTTGAGTAAATCAAATCGAGAGATTGATATAATAACTCCTTGAGTATTTTCTATTAATTGAGTCTATTTGATTCTCTAGAAAACAACTCGGAGTTGTCCATACAGATTGATAATCGAAATATTGGGTGAGGTTGTTAGACCCCCGCTTTTTCATACAACTCACAAAACTTTTTTACTGGATCTCATGGCATTAAATTGGGACCCATTGCTATCCTAAAAGGGTTCTTCATTCCCCTATTAAGAGTATATTTAGTTTTGTTTGTGTGGTTTTATCAGCAGCTCATTTAGAACCACTGATGATAATATGTGTCGATTTCTTAATCTATGCAAAGTATCTCAAATATGCGGTTTTGATTAATGTTTCAGTAACAAAGAATAAGGGCGTGTTTGGCCCTGTGTTTATAAATTTATCATAAAAGTTATACAATCTTGGCCTTTGATGATTTTGGTCCCTGTTACTAGACAGGGTCAAATTGTCTGAACCTGCTTTATTTAAATAAAATTTTCTTCATGTTTTTTAGAAAAAAGATAAAAAAAAGTAATGGTATTTTTGAATTTATTTTCATGAGGCATTTTTCATTATCTTGATGCTTTAACTTGTATAATTAAGACGTATTACGATGTCACTATTTCATCCCATATTATTAGTCATCACCACTCGGGCTATGAGCCTATGAATCTTTCTAATTCAATTCATCTTGATAAAAGATCTAAGATCAATAGCTTCTTAATTGCTATTTCATATTAACTCTACTAATTAAATCTGAATCATGAATGGCAATGGTTGGTTCATCAAAACAATTGAAACGTAGATATTTTTATGAAAATAGTAGTTCTTGATGAGTTGTACTTGGAAAATGAAAGATGAATTTTCTCTTCGACTAAATTTCTTAGGCTAATTGCATTGATATTGAAGATGTTGATATTGATGTTGAAGCTAATACTAGTGATGATAATCAGATGCGGAGCCAAAATTTATTTTTGTGGGTTAAAAAGAAATATAATGTGTCGATTTCATTTTTAAAAACATTTATCGATTTTCTTATTTTTCTTAGTTTGAACATTAAATTTTTGTTATTTTAGGTACATATAGTGGTCACATCTGAGCGATTAAGAATAACTAATTATATATTGTTTCTTATATTCCGAATGATTTTACTACATACACCTTAAGTAACAAATATTTAGATTTGGGTGGGCTACATTCCAAACATAGGGTGGACTAAGTAAAAATTATGGTATAAAAGCATGGTCTTATTCCATAACTTATAAAATTCAGGGGAGCAAGAACCAGCTAACCCTTGGCTCCGCCCATGACGATAATGGTGGTGGTGGTAGTGGATCTAAGATTTTTTACCCTTTTGATACTTCCTAGGAAGAATACTATAGAAAATTCGGCTACATTAATCATATCAAAGGTGTTATGTAAATCGTTAGGGATGGTATGGGAATGATAATAAAAAAATGTATAGTTGGATAAAAGATACTCAAAACATCAAAATTTGATTAATAGATTTTTTGATGTTGACGAGTTTCAAGTTCAGGTCATTGATATCGTCATCTGATAACTTTACCTCTCGAGAGATCATACTTTAATTTAGTAACCAAATGATGAGGTTTACTGCAAGAATCATTTATCTTGAAACCTATTAATCTATCTAGATTGATATAGGTATGTGTCTCAATGCATAGCAAATGACTGAATTATTCCTTGATTAAATAATATTATTATATTATCCTACCCCTAATTAAATCTAAAATTATTTATTATTCACATATAAAACAAAAAACTACAACAACAAAACGAATAATTCATCAATCTCGCATGCACGTAAGAAATTTTCTTCATCGATCAAAGAGAATAATTTATCAAGAAAACCACTTTTTTTAATGGCTGAAATAAGTTGGATTCGTTCAAAAATAAATTCAATTCTCAGTTTCAATTGCAGTTACAGCTAGGACATAGTCATAAACCCTTATACGGCTAAAAAATGATTGTAGTACCCCGATTTGGAAGGTAGGGTACGCAGAGTGGAACATAAGTAGTGTGTTGTCCCAAACTAATAGCGAGGCCTTTTTGGCATATTGGCTCCAGCAATAACAGAACACTCTGCAGTTAAGCGTGTTTGGGCATGAGTAATTTAGGGATGGGTAACCTCTTGGGAAGATGCTTCTGCATCACCATAGCGGTGCCCGTTGAAAACTTCACACCCCCAGATAAACTCAGTGGCTAAGTGGGGATAATACCGGCGGAGGGGGTCATTAAAAATAACAAAGTCGACGAGGGTCACCTGCCAAGGGTGGGAAGGTACACTTAACAGGGTTGGTCCAGGTACTTGTCTTATGAGAAGCATGGAACGTCGAAGATCTAGGATTAATATATATTCTGAAGCTGGGGACTGCTCTAATTTAAGGTGGTGATATTGTAATACCCCGATTTGACATGTAGAAATCGTCGAAAGGAATTGTTTATAGATGAAAACTACTTCTGATGGTTTTGGTAATTTGGGGTGTGTGGATGAGAAGTGAATCTAAACCCTAAACAAATGCACTGCGCGATGAGTGCTTTTGATTCAAGAGATCAATCTAAACAATTCTGTCTTAAACCAAGAAATGGTCGTTCCAGACTTGCTTCGGTTACAAAGTGAAGGAGATGGGGTTGATCTTAGGGAAGGAAGCGAAGAAGGTGTTGAGATTGTGAAGGTGTAAGCTTGTTTATGACTTGTAACAGAAAGGTGAGCAGGCTTACGATTAATGCAAGCAGGCTCTGGGTGTTTTAATACGTGTTGTATTAACACTTGGTTTCTGTGTTGTGTTCTATTGGAAATAGAGAGGAGAACCTATTTATACAAGTCATTTGAGCCTTATTCACGTCTCTTGTGGGAAGTGGAGGAAGTGGAATGATGGAGTAGTGGAGTTGTGTGTTAGTATCACACGATCAGTCTTGCCCACTTCTCCCATCATCACTAACCGTCCATGTCTTCCTGACACGTTCTTGTGATGGCGTGTTGCACGCTGCACGCTATAAACCGCCAGACCAATACCCCAGTATGTATCCCCCAGTTGGTCACATGATTGATGTCTCAAGTGTGTGGATCGTGGGACCCACAAAAGGTATCATGTAATGCTAGTTAAATAACTAAGTTATTTAGGAAGTCGATACCTGTAAAGTACCGTGTGTATTCAATGCATGTTATGCATCGAATGTATTCGGCATATATGAACACTAGTGGAAATGGGGGTTAAAATGACCCATAGCCGCGACTCTCATTGACGGTCAACGGGCCGTGGACCGGTCAAAACGGTCGTAGATATGATAAATTTCCGGAGCACATCCCAAAGTGCTAATAAAAGTCATTGTATAGAAAATTTTAATTACCATTGTATCCCGATTCATTAACCCACACAGCGACTGATGAACCTAGTTGAATCAGTGCTATTTTTTTTGGCGGGATAACTCACTCGCTTCCCTCTATTTCCCACCTGGTTATTTTCGGTGCTATATTATCTCCTTCACATCCTCTCTCTCTCCGTAAGTTCGTTCACAGAAGAGAAAAATCACATACCAACCAAATTTCTTCTCCTCTCTCAGAACTCCACCATGGAAGCTTAATTAAGCCTTTAAATCACAAACCCTAACTAAGATTAACCTTTTAAATCTCTCATTTAGGTTTAATTTTTCAAAATCATCACAGGTACAGTTATGGTTTCTAATTGAAGTTTTATTTTTCTTCTTCTTTTCTTTTACTTGTTGATTTTCTTCATGGGGGTTTAACAATAATTGTTTTATTGATGGATTTCAGGTAAATCTCAAGAGATTTAGTTGTAGTTCATATCTTCCTCAGGTAAAGTTAGGGTTTTGGATTCAAGTTTTTTTTTTTCTTTTACTTGTCGAATTTGTTCATGGGGCTTAACCACTACTGCTTTATTGGTTGATTTCAGGTAGATCTCAACATCTTAAGTTGCAGTTCACAAATTTCATCAGGTATAACTGGTTTTATTTGATTTGGATGATAATTGTTTGGTTTATGAGTTTGAATCTAGTTTATGGATCATGTATTAGAGTTTAGGATTAGTTATGGTCTGATTTAGAAAAAGAAAGGAATGATATTTATGGGTATCATATATCATCAGATGGTCCACTGAGAAATTAAATTACATTCATGTACATTTAATCAGTGATATGCTTTATGATGGAGTAGTTGATTTTGATTATAACTTGTCCTAATCCCTACTACCTTGGTTTTCATATGAGGTGTTAGTTTGATTTTAATTCCAAATGAAGGGTCACACTCTTGAGTCAAAATTTCATTCAACATGAGTTAGCAATTAGCCGCTTAGCATAGAAGTAAACAAAATCATGATTTAGTGTTGTTGCTCTTGTTAGTAGAGTATTTATTTGTTTTTCCTTTTGGAAATTTGCATTGTTAATTGGTTCTTGCTGTTTTAATTGATGGATTAATATGTTATTCAATGTTGAGCATAGTAATCATTTTTAATTAGTTCCTTCTTTTGAATGATTTCTGATTTTGTAGTAGAAAACTATGCCAAGACATCCTCTTCCTAGTAGCAGTCGATCTCGGCCTGCAATTACCAGGTCTTCAAGTACAAGGTCTGTAGGTACTAGGTCTGCAATTACTGCTCCAAGTGCAGCTAATTGGCCGACGGCTTTGCTCAATTCACAAGGGTCCCCATCAACTGATGGTGGTCACATTGCTGCAAGTCCAAGTGAAGGAAGTCGTCAACGTGTGTCTTCATCAGATGGCAATCATTCTCCGAGCCATGGTAATGGAAATCAGGATGAAGGAGATGGATGGCATGAAGCTTTTCATCAAGCAAATGATGAAGTTTAAATACGGAGGAAAGCGGGATTAATGGTAACACAACATTGTATTTCATTTTTCTTTATGTCATTATTATAATATGTTATCAAGTTCTAATTTGTTTCTGTTTTCTGCAGATGATCACCTATTGGACATCAAGTTCAATTCTATGGGACAACCAATAGAAGATGGTTCTAAGAAATATGCTACCAGGGTTGGAACAATAGCCAGGAGTATTGTCCCACCACATCACGAAGATTTGAGAGATGTTCCTTGGGTTCTTAAGGAAGAAATCTGGAGAGCCATAAAGAATGAATACAAGGTACCTGAAATCATCAAATCCAAGGCTCTAAGGATGGAAAATAAATCATGGAAGAACAAAAAGACTACCCTAAGAAAATGGTGTGATCAATTTAATACCGTTGCTGAGAGAAAGAATAACATACCAAATGGTGTGAAGAGAGAGGATTGGGATAAATTTGTGGACTTGCATGATTCAGAAGCTGATCATATACTTAGGTAAATAGGAAAGGACTCGAGGAAGCTTCTGAAAGATTTACATACTACTGGAAGGGATGGTATTGCACGCCGTCGACATGTTTTGGAACAAAAATCTCCTACTGGTAGTGTAAGAAGATCTGTTGTATACTTGGCTACACATGTTTACAAAGAAATACCTCAAGAAGCACTTGAATTAATGGACCCCAACTGTTATGAAGTAAAATGCAGAGAATATGTTGTAAGTTCAATTTTCTTATTTGTCTTTCATTAAATATCATATATTATTCTTTGTTGGTTTTATTTGCAATTATTTTTCCACTTACATACAATCTGATATACTTTGCAGGCACAAGTAAGAGAGCTTAATGAAACTGAGCAGTATAGGGAGGAAACCCATTTGGACAGAGATGCAGTCGCCAAGGTGAGTGCACATGAATTTGTGTTGTTTCCAAAAAAACAAAAAAACTTGTTAGTTACTATCTAGCTAACTGATTTTGTTTACTTGTTTTTAGGTGTTTGGAGTTGATGATAGAGGTTGTATACGAGTAATGGGAGGTGGGATATCTAAGACTGAACTACTTGCTTCTGCAGTTCCTAGGGAGCAGTTACGACAGCAAGTACTGCAGACTAGAGCTGTAGAAGATCGGGTCCGTAATCTCGAAGAAACTATTGAGACACTAATGGCCAGTTTAAGTTTCAATCCTAACCCCAGTACTTCTAATGCTCAGGTAATAACATTCTATAACTAGTTTTTAGTTTGCAACTCATAAACATTGTTCTAACCTCATTGTCTAGTTTAAGTTGTATTCATCTACTTTTGATCGGTTGTGTTAGCCATAATAAATGTGTTGATTGTTGATAATAGTTTGGACTCAAGAGTATGTTATGTATACATGGTGTTGTTTCCATTGTCATAAACTATCTTTTTTATGTATACCCGTAAAATCTTATTGCCATATTGGATGTGCTTATCATCTGCAGGGTATGAATGGTGGTGGTTGTCAACCAGCTGGGTCTCAGCGAGTAATTCTGAAGAACATGAGAAAGAGAGATGTTGTAGTAGGCTATATATTTACCAATAGTCCTCCAATAGATGATGAATTGCATTTGGTCCTCATTAATGAAATTTGTTTACCTTCTGAGAGTCTCTGTGAAGGTGATGGAACTTTTAGAGATGTTTCCATAGGTGACAAGGTTATGTGGCCACAACAATATGTTATCCCAGTTGCCGCTGGTGCTGCTGGCTTTTAATGGATTTGGAGTTCTGGTTTTATATGGAGCTTTGGGACTTTTTTTGGGTATATATATACATGGTTGGTATACATGTAAGTTTTTTGGATATATTACGTACACGGAAGTATATGTAACTAGTTATCGGAATCTCTTTTTTGAGATGTTAGTATTTTGGGTTAGGCTTGCAAGTTTGTATGGTTTTGAGTCTCATCTTTTGTTCTTTTTTTTGTTGTGATGAAGAATAGATTCAAAACATGTAAAGAAATGTCTTGCAACTTCTGTGTATATGTAGCTTCAGCAGGTTTCAGAGCCCTGCTTTTATCTAATGAATGTATTAGTATCAATCTTGTTCAGTTTTTAACATGATGAAACTCAACAATATTGAAATAATAGAATAAAATTGAAATAATAGAATAAAATTGAAACCAAGTCTTTTTCTGTTTTCTAATTCTTACATAGCTTTTAATTGTTTTCAGTATTTTGCTCATAATTCTTTGCATAGCTTCCAACCAACACTTGAATATTATTGGATGAAGAAACTTAAAACTTCAAATGTGTTAGAATCCAAGTTCTTAGAAACTGCAGATACACATCTCTTTACCATGAAGAAATTTCATAACTTCCATTCAGGTGAGTAAGTTACCAACTCATTTCAGACTAAATTATCAAGTGAGAGGCGATTGAGCTCATTCAAATTTGATCGTGATAAATCGACTCCTTTTTAGACCACAAGATTCTTATCTAAATCCAAATGACAAAGCGATTCAAATTAATTCAAATTGAGTCGAGTTATACATCTGACTCGTTTTTGACCACAACCTTCTTATCTAGAAAAAAAAAAGATCGAACTTTCTCATAAACTTCTCTTCTTTCTTTTTTTTCGTTATTCTCTCCCCTTACCTACTTCTGCAAAACTTTCTCAGAAACTGACGAAAAATTTGATCATCGAATTGATATGCCGCATTATAGTTCATAACAAATTTATGAGGTAGTCAGGTTCTTCAATCTGCGAAAAATTATTTGATTTCAGAACTCAAATTTCCATATCAACAATTTGTTAAGGTAAATACTGAATTCATGTCAAAAAAATTCCGGGTTTTGCCTAATTTGAAGTTCAGTAGTAAAGTTTTTTCTAGGATTTGAGTTTTAACTGATTTAAGTGTATCTTAAATTTTGGGGTTTTGATTAATTAGGTCAAAATAAGTAATTAAGTTATAAATCTGGTGAGTAGTAACTTGTTCTAGGATTTGATTTTTAACTGATTTAAGTATATCTTAAATTTTGGGGTTTTGCTTAATTAGGTTAAAATAAGTAATTATGTTATGAATCTGGTGAGTAGTAACTTGTTCTAGTATTTGATTAATCTTCTCATCATCATCATAGTTTTGTTGATTGAGTTTAAATAATGGACCCCACTCTTAGCTCTCTTAGTTGCACACAAATGATAAATTTTTTGAATGCTCAGTTAGTTATGATAGTATTCTTCAATATGAGTTTAAACAATATGAGTTTAAACAATATGAGCCAATACTATTAGTTATAAGTTATAACTCCACTCTTAGCACTCTTAATTGCTTCTATTCTTCACTCATTCTAGAATTATGTTCAAGACAAAGAATTGAGTTCTGCTTTATTAGTTATGATAGTATTCTTCAATTACTTACAAATGAGTTTACTTTTTAACAAAAAAAAAATGTTTAAGACTTTGTATGTTTGGATGATAATAGGAAGTGTTGGAAGAAAAATCCTTACCTAGTACTGAAAAATGAGCATTCAATTTCACCTAAGTAGCTGACCATTCTTCTTTTTTATCTGTTCTGGTTCTTCATAGTTGTGATAATATTTAATGTAAATCTTTTTATACTGTAAATCCTTCTACTTTAATGCAGTTTCTTCTAAATTGCGGGTTCTGATTTGTGTATGCACTGTTTTGCAGATTTTTCGACATCATGTAACTACTCCAAGTAAAGAATGGATGACTACACCCAAGGGTTCACCTCGATGGATTGAAGGTGTTCAATCTTTCATCCAATTTACAACACAGAGTCTTGGTGAAGGTATCACAGAATTTCGATGTCCTTGCATGAAATGTAAGAATTTCCGTAGTTTAACAAAATCTCTAGATGATGTACATGGGGATATCCTTGATAATGAGTTCGATGTATCATACCGAACATGGATCCATCATGGAGAGCAACCTTGGGTTAATAATTTTAATGCTCCCACCTTACCTGCAAATAATGTTGTGAATTATGCTGCTGCATCTCATTCGAAAATCTATGACTTGTTCAATGAGGCGCATGGAGGCGTACTTGGTCTTGATACCCCTGAAGAATGCTTTACTGATCCTGATCAGCTGCCGCTGCTGCTGTTGAAGATGGTTCTGGTGGTAATGTTCAAGATAAGGCTACTATCGAATTCAAGAAGAGGTTGAATGATGCAGTGCAACCCTTATTTCCAGGTTGTGGTGATGAACATACAAAACTGTCAGCAAAAGTTGAGTTGCTAAGTATGCAAGCAAGGTATCAATGCTCTGATGTTTTTATGACTGAGTTATTAGGATATATGAAAACTATTTTACCTGCTGGGAACACGTTACCATCTACTTATAGTAAAGCTAAGCAGATGATCAATCCATTTCAGTTGTCGGTGCAAATTATTCATGCTTGTATTAATGATTGTATTCTCTATCGCAAAGATTATGCCAATGATGATAAGTGTCCTAAATGTGGTGAAAGTAGATGGCAAAAACCACTAGAAGGGAGTAGTCCAACTGCTAAAAAGGTTCCTATGAAGAGACTGAGGTATTTTCCGGTCACGGAAAGGTTACAACGGATGTATGGCACCGCGTGGATTGCTGAGTTGATGACATGGTATGCTAAGGTTCAAGAAAGTGCTACACACATGAGGCATCCGGTGGATTCTGCACAGTGGAAGGAAATTGATAAGAAGTGGCCTGAGTTTGCTTATGAAAAAAGAAATGTTTGTCTAGGATTAGCAACAGATGGTTTTAATCCTTTTGGAATGATGAGCACACACAGTACTTGGCATGTTATGATTGTTTGTTACAACCTTCCACCATCTAAATGCACGACAAAGGATTTCACAATGTTAACCCTGCTAATTCCTGATCCACTTGGTCCCAACCATAATATCGATGTTTATTTACAGTCACTGATCGACGAGTTAAATGAGTTATGGTCTGTCGGAACGGTAACCTACGATGCACATACGAAGACTGACTTTACAATGAGAGCAATGTTGTTGTGGTGTATACATGACTTCCCTGCATATGCCCATGTTTCTAGTTTGCGAACTTCTGGAAGATATGTTTGTCCTGTGTGTGGAGAAAATACAGAGGCATTTTGGCTAAAATGCGGTTCCAAATTTGCTTATATGGGTCATAGAAGGTTTCTAAGAGATCGGTTTCACCCTTATAGAAAAAAAACATCCCAATTCAACGGATCAGAGGATTTAAGTGTTGCACCAAGAAGTTTGAGTGGCGGAGAATTGTTCAACAAGATAGCAACTGCAGATAAGGAATTTGGGAAGTTGGTAAAGCGGCCTGCAATTGATTCTCCTTGGTCAAAGAGGTTAATATTTTTTCAGCTCCCATATTGGAAGGTAAATTTACATCACTTGTTATTTAACTGGAGTTATTGTTTTTATTTTCATGAATTTTGTTGATTCATGGCTGCTATCAGGGCGAGCCCTGCCATAAAAGCAAAGAAAGCTTTGATTGAGGCCACGAATCAAGGTAGTTGCCTAAGTTAAACCAATTAGTATAGTTAAGTCTTGGATAAGAATTTAGTAACATAAATAAAGACTTTAAATGCTCATGATGTACATATTGACTAATGATGTGGTTGTGTATATAATACCGCTTTACATCTTCATACACATGATCTGATATAGACCACTTTGGATTCTGAATCGTATATGTGGTATGTCCTGTGGTACCATCCTGGCGGCTTAATACGCTTGGCGGTAAAAAATATCATATGTTGTATGATTGGCAGTTCTCATGCCATAATTGGCTATTCTGATTTGATTTACTGAAAAGAGGTTTTTTTAGTGAAGCTTTTGTTACTAAGTTTGAGCCTTTGATTATTTGGTACAACTTATCTACCTGGTTCATAGATCTAGCCTTCCTTGCTTACATTTTCTTGTTAAATCCTCTTGATCGTCTCATTCTTTCAAATGGAGTGCAATTATCTAGGATACTGATTTCTAAGCATGAAGTTTCATAGTTCTATTAAAATTATTGTCACTGTTATCTTGAACCTTCTTCTTTGAAATCCATTAAGAATAATGACACTTTAAATGTCTATCTCCTCCATTTAAAGTCTTGTTTAGATGCACATTTAAAGTCTTGTTTAGATATGCCGGTATTATTTAACTACTAGCTTCTCTTACCTTTGTCTTATAGTTTGAGACTTCAGACTGTAAAAAGAAGTAGAGATTATTAATTCTTCATGTGGTTTTTAAGGAACTTAAATGGTAGTTTAGGGCCAATTGTATTAGGCCGATTGTTCTTTAGTGTAATATGTTTTGTTGTTTGTTATTCTTTTCTAACTTAATCTTATTAGTTTCTACAAATCCGGCACAATGTGGATGTCATGCATGTAGAAAAGAATTTTGCAGAGAATCTGTTTGGAACTTTTATGTGCCATAAGGATAAGTCCAAGGATGGTGCTCCAGCGCGAAGAGATTTAAAAATGCTAAACTTAAAGCCTAGCTTGTGGTTGACGGAAACGAATGGAAGAGAGAAACTACCCTCCGTACCTTATTGGATGTCTAAGAATGAAAGGGAAGTTATTTGTAAAACTTTTAGCACACTTAAAGTTCCAATTGGTTACAGTGGGAATTGGAAAAAAAAAAGTATGCCTGAAAGAGTTCCAATTGAAGGGTCTAAAGTCGCACGACTATCACATCCTTATGCAGGGTTTAATGCCTATTATTTTAATGCATTGTTTCAAAAAACATAAGACTTTGTGTGAGGCAGTTAGACACTCGTCGTTATTTTTCAAAGTCCTTACTTCTAAGGTTATTGATCGTGCTGAGCTTCGTGTAATGCATGATCGTGTCTTGGAGTCGTTATGTATGTTTAAAATGTATTTCCCTCCTGCATTTTTTGTTAGTATGACTAATGTGGTCGTACACTTGGCAGAAGAGGCATACCAATTGGGGCCTGTTCAATTTAGGTGGATGTACCATTTCGAGAGGTACAATCCTTTAGTCACTGGTATTCTTTTGGTTTATACTTTTATCAACTCTGTAAACTTACAAATACTTGTTTACCAATTGTATATGCAGGATGATGAGAGTCTACAAGGTTCTTGGTCGCAACAAAAATTATTTAGAAGGCTCTATTATAAAAAAATATTGGGTCAATGAAGGAGCGCGCCATTGCGCCGAGATCCTTCCCGATGCGAAACGAAAGTTTTTTAAGTGCTGTGGAAAGATAGAGAAGCCTTGTGATGCTTATGAAGGTCCATACCTAGTTGGTTCGCAAGGAAAATCATGTTCATTAACCAACTTACAGTACGAACAAGTTCGTTTGTGGATATTGAGACACGCAGATGAAAATACTGAATGGGAAGCGTAAGTTTATTTCTCTTACAATCATTTCATTACATTGTAAAAAGTAACCTTCTAACTACTCGCGTATGGTGTTTTATTGTTGGATTTGTTAACTGTTTTAGGTTCTAATATGCGATCGACGTGTACTTAATAAGTTACTTGCCAGCTAACTTTCATGATATGCACACCTCCTTTTAAATTTATTGATTCTTGTAGCGTCTAGAGAACTGATTCTCACTGCACATGAGAAAAGATTCTACTAAAACAAATTTTTACCTATCGGTTATAGCCTCTAATGTAGGAGCGGAATATTACAGCAAATGATAACTTACGAAATTGTGGAGAGAAAATACATTTTGCGAGTATAGAATATTTTGCGAAGATAAAGAAATCACGAAGAACGTTTTACGAGTAAAGGAAGTTCGTGAAGTAAATTTGCGAAGGTTCGTATGATGATTCTTTGATCCGAAATTAAGGGAAAGATTAGTTATTATCCAATGTGTAAAATCATATAAATAGCCATTTAGGCATGAGAGGAAAGAGAGAGACATATTTTGAGAGAGGGGATAATTTTAGGAGGAGAGAGAAATTTTTAGAGAGAGATGTATTTTCTTTATCATCTTCTTCCCCAAAATTCTAGAGCTCCAAATATTCATTAATGGAGTCTCAATTGTAAAATCATGTAATCACATACAATCACTAGTGAAGTACCGTGGATGTAGATCACATTGATCGAACCACGTAAAAATCTTTGTGTCTCTTTATAATTTTAGTACCTTAATTCTTAGTTTCATATCAAATTAATTAGGTTTAGGAATCATTTTAATGGATTCTAATGAGGGTGTATTTGTGAGATAATCCGCAACTACATAATTGGCGCAAGAAACAGGGAAAGGGTAATGGATTTATCCTCCCTGTAACTTGATGGTTCAAAAATGGAAATTTCATAGGGAAGTATGGTGTTCTGGAGAAATAAGAAGAAAGGAAATTAAAGAAAGGACGAAGGAGATAACGAGAAAAATCTGTCATGATCTTTGTCACAAAAAGAAATTTGGCAAACATGGTTCAAAGCGGAGAATGAACCCTAGCCTTAAGGTCGAAAGTTCGAGTTTGGATCATGAACAAAAAAATTCATAAATTTTTGATAAACAAAGAGTAAGAATGAAGATAAATAAAAAATTTAATTCAACACCTTCAGAAATGGAAGCTAGATGGGATGGTTAGAGGTGAAGATAACAAGTTTAACATCGCAAGATCGAATCTCATTATACGCGAGTATTTTTAATTTTTACGAATGAATTGGCCTGCCGCAACTCAACTTCTATGTGAACTTTTCCTTCGCAAATTTTTGAAATGTTGCGAATTTTTGGATTGCCAAAAGAGCCGGGACGATAGCTTACCTCCTCATCAAGCATTAGAAATGGCCACTTAAAATAATCGATTCTATGAAGTTAAGATAATTTAATGGAGAGGATATCTCCCGGACCATGAGTTTTCCAAGAGCACAGATTCTTTTTATGATATCATCACCAAACTCAATAACTTCGAGAAGCTCATCAATGGCCGTAAGAAAAGAAACTGGCGGAAGTACTCTTAATTTTACTTCGTGTGTTCGTTAGAATTGCTGTAATAGTATGCTTGACTAATCTGGTAGTTGTATTTCGCCAGCTATATTTCTAGTATTACTAATCGCATATTGCTAATATAGCTTTATGAGATTTTTGGCAAGAATAAATTTTACAGATGAAGGAAAGTTCTTAAGCAAAGATAAAGTTTCTCAAACTCAGATAGCCAAAAGACGGGAGTATCAAAGCAACTTCATGAAAAAGGCATTATCAGTAAAGAAACAAGATAAATATAATTGAGTGAAGAACAACAAGGGCACATTCTCTTTAGTGACACCAATCCGGAAACACAAGATACAATCCAATTAGAATAATTAACAAAGCAAACCAACGTATAATTATAAATGGATCGAAGCTAGCTTAGAGATTCGACAAGGAATTATTGACAGCGAATAACCAGAGTACATACAACCATCCTTACCAGCAAAGTAACACTTCGTCAACAGTCCCGGCAAGGTACTCTATCGTGAAAGATCAATTAAATTGGCGAAGATAGTTCAGCAACAAGGTGGAGCCCATGAGTTAGATAATGATTCGCAGAAAGATATTTCATCAAACTAGACGTGAATATGCAATTTCAACAAGGACATAAGTTATCTCTTTGCGAAGTCACCATTTGCGAACAACCAAAGATATAACCACCGATTGCAAACATCAAGAATTTTAGTTCACAAACGAAAGCAAAAACCAAATGGTGATCGCAGGACGACATTGGGGAAAGGGAGGAAGCTTTACGGACGCATATAATCATTGATAATGATCATCAATGTTGCTATCAATAAATTAACACGCTTAGAGCAAAACCATGAGAATTTGGTGCAGAACCAAGAACCAACAGTCTATCCACTTTATCGACAAGTATAAATTCTGACCACTACTCA
The DNA here is from genome assembly GCA_023529315.1 of Papaver bracteatum. NCBI lineage: Eukaryota > Viridiplantae > Streptophyta > Magnoliopsida > Ranunculales > Papaveraceae > Papaver > Papaver bracteatum. Next base: position 643,921 of record JAJJWX010003714.1, on the reverse strand, counting down.
CGAGATCACCAGTGACACAGTAAAGAACTAGCTAGTAATTCTCTGCAACAAAAATTTTGCGATCAAAACAGTTTGACCCCTAAAGGGATGTTTCAACTTACCAAGTTCGGAAAACCAAGTGTACAGCGTTATTACTTCATCAAGGAAGATTAAGAACAAATGGACTTTGATATCTTGGGGAAGATGATGATCTCAATTATTTGATGTTCGCAAGAATGTTCGCAAAATGGGATTAAGTACAAAGATTTTAGAGACGGTATTTTGGGATTAAGTATAATATTTTCATTGATTTCCAGGGGAAAGGTCAACATCAGCTCAACCATTAGTTAGCAGGCGAAAGAATGGTGTTGTTCGCAGCTTAGTATTACGAGTAATGAGTAAACACGAAGTTTAGGAAAACTTATTTCGTAAGAAACACGAGAGTAGAGAAGCAGTTACAAGCTTCGTAAACATCAGCTTAGTGTTACCACAACATCTGGTGCAAAAACGTATTCTACATCTTCGTAAACATCAGCTCAGTTTACATCCCAGAACAGTTCAAATCAATATCTAGTTTACATCAATCAACAGCTGCGAAGAGCTAGAGCTATCATCAGGGCTGAAGAGCTAGAGACAACACTAGTTGAGATGGTCAAGCAGGATAACAGACGTCAATTAAATTCAAAGGTTCAGATGTTGGAGCAAGAGTTAGATCAACTACGAAAGAAATTCGCGTACAGGCAAGAACAAAAAGAATCCATGATTCAGGTCCTGATGTGAGTAAAACATGCACAAAAGGAAGCAGAAGATGCTCGTATATTGGCTGAGCAAGACTTGGCTTCTCAAAAAGATTACACTCACGAAACAGAGGAAGAATTCTGACGAAGATGAATAAGAGACAGGGGAAGAATTCAAGCTGTTGTAGTTTTTGTATTCTTGCGATAATATTTTAGGATTCAGGACGTTCATTCTCAACTCACATGGGAAGTTCATATCTAGTTTGGCAATGAAACTTATAGTACATCTCCCTGCGTGATGATCAGTTGATATCTAGGGGAATGATTAGTTGCGAAATTAATAGACGCATTATTGTTATATCATCGCAAGTGTAGTTCGTAAGCAAAGTAGAAGGTGTGCAAAGTAGTGGGCAGGTGCAGGAATGCGGCAATAATACATTGTTTTCGCAGGTCATCATTAATATACGTGATTAATAGTAAAAGGAAGAGATGAGAAAGCATATAGGCGAAAGAAGCCGATACCATCAAATACGAAAGAAAGCCGGCAAAACAAACTGGAGGGTTAGGACATTTCATGCGAAGAGACAGTGATAATTATATACAATAGAGAGAGTACAGACGAGGTGACATCAAATAGAATAGCACCGGTTGTAGTAAGAAGAAAGAGTATGCTCAGGAAGTTCCTTTCATCAAAGAAGCGAGATCTAACGTCAGAAATTTCAGAGAAATTCAAGACGGAATACTTCGTGAAATATGAGGAGAAGAGATACATGTGAGATTTACTTCGCCACCAGCTTCTAGGAAGAGACACGGAAGGTGAAGAGATGATAAGGCGTATATAAACTGGGAGTTCATAAAATACTAAGCTCATAAAGAAATAGAAAGCAACAGAGAAAACGAATATGTTTTGCAGATCCCAAAGAAAAAGGAGTAACACGCGAAGAATAGGATACAAAAAATCAGATGTTTACTTCGCAGATGTCTACTTCGTACAAATGTTTATTTCACAGATGATCGTTTACTTCGTGCAAATTATTACTTCGCAAGATTTTTGGATGTTTCACAAGAAGAAAGTGGGAGATTATTTCACAGGAAATGACAAGTCATATACTTCGCAAGAGACAACAACAAGCCATAAAAAGGTAAGTACCATTTCCTTGAATACTTTATTTTCTGAAGACAAAAGAATTTTGATTCTATTTACTAAAAGCGATATACTCGCAAAAATTTCTACAATTTCTAAGATTTTAAAATATTTCAAAGATTTTTTAGATTGGAAAAAAGCGATACAATCGCAAGATTCAAAAATGACTTAAATCGCAAAAATTTAACGATCTCAAAAATTTACAAAGACTTCAAAATTACAAAAAATAGAGAAAATTAAATTCCTATATTTCTATAGAACAATTTTGATTAATACTTTTCATACTTCTTATACTAAACATTTCATGAAAACATTCAAAATTTACGATGAATTTTTAAAAGGAGAAAAGATACCGCCATTTACGATTAACTTGCGAATAAAAGACCGCAATCTGTGATCAGCCTCCAAAAAAGAAAGAGAGTCGCAGAAAATTTTATACAGGCAAACCTTTATGGCTTACACCCTAGTTCGCGAAGCTATATTTCGTAATGAAGAGGCAAAGTCCTAAAGTACGTCATTTAAGGGGTACCTATAACGTGGCTAAGGGTAACCCAACACCACCAAGGGCCCTTAGTACATGGTAAAAATTTAGGGGTACAACCCAATAATGGGGTACCTATCCGGGTTAGACACTTTGGATTCTCACCTAATCTAGCGACATTACGCAATATAAAATGCGGTGTAAGAGGATTTAGGTTGGGCGACTAAGGCATACTTTCTTTCCCAAGAAGTGCAGAAAATGATCAAGGCGCCGAGGTACACGGTTGAGTCAAGAGTGCCGGTGAGGTTGAACCACATCTGCCATTTTTGACAAGTCTTGGAAAATGATGTACTTGGCCCAAAGATACCCCATAGGGTGCAACCTCGTAACTATAAGCCCTATAGGAAAAAAGGATAAGAGGTTGCGATCAAAAGCTGGTTGTTGGCAGAACCGGATGGGAAGAGATAACCTTGTATGGTCGATGTACGCTTCCTTGAAGGGGCAATCAGGGGGAAGATAAAGGGCAGCACCCTCCATTAGGGAGATGATAAGTGCTATAAGACGCAAATGTCACGAGGCTTCTTGTTTGCGAAAACATAAAGGCTTGTCATATTTGTGCAACAAATGAAGTTCTGCGAGCCTTCTAAAAAAAAAGAAGAAAGAAAGAAAGAAAAGAATAAAGAACTCGCAGAACATAATAAAGAAGTTAAGATGAGATCAATGGGTCACTACATGAAAGAGTAGAGACGTCCTGCGATTTCATCGCAAGACGGCAATGTCATTGGGCTTTATGTTCGCAAGAATATTTAGGCCTGTCATATTGTCGCAACAATTCCTGAAGAGGCTAAAATACTATTCAAAAAAGTTAAGATGAGATCAATGGGTTTTTGCATGAAAGTGTAAGAACGTCCTGCGATTTCATCGCAAGACGATAATGTCACGAGGTTGTATGTTCGCAAGAATGTTCAGACTTGTCATATTATCGCAAATACAAAAGTTTACTACAAAAGAGATGGCAAAATAAGATCTTTACTTAGGAAGGCATGATAAGACCACATCAACTAATGAAATTCATTACAATCATTGAAGAAATTATACAAGAATATACATCATGAAGTTTTGAAGAGAAGACAACTTCGTCAAGATCATTGAAGAATTTTGAAGAGAATATATATCAAAGAAGACAATTCCATCAAGATCATTGAAGAATTTTGAAGAAAATATATATCAAAGAAGACAATTCCATCAATATCATTGAAGAATTTTTACAAGAATATATATCACGAAGTCATACAGGAAGAGGCAATTTCAATCGCGAAAATACACAAGTAAACTTGCGAAGATGATTATATGAATAGAGGCAATTCAAAGATATATCAATTTTACCGCAGCAAAATGAGCTAAGTAACACAAACATTAACTATACATCATAATAGATAAGTATTCGCATCATACAAGCATCATACTTGCATCATACAAGCATCATACTCGCATCATTCAAGCATCATATTCGCATCATAAAAGCATTGCATAAGCATTTCAAAACATAAGAATCGCATACACATTTCATAACATAATCATTATATAAGTATTATATGCACACAAGTATTGTACAAAATTTTACAGGAAAATACCACGAAACTTCGCAGAAAAGTTCATAATTCGCAGGACTATTCATAGTTCGTAACACTATATTCGTAACACTATATTCGCAACACTATGTTCGTAACACTATACTCGTAACACTATACTCGCAACAGTACATTCGCAACAATATGTTCGCATCACTATTCACAACACTATTCGGAAATTCAGAAATTCGCAGAAAATCCCAAAAATTCACAGAAAAATTCAGAAATTTGCAGAAAAATTCAGAAGTTAGCAGGGTTACCACTTGAGGCAAAGGCAAGATAAGAATAGAGATGCAATTTAATTATTCAACATTTTCTCAAGGATTCTCCTTCTTAGATAAAGAACAGAGGCAACTATGGATACCTAAGAAAATATTTGATGTTCTTTATCTTCTCAGCAAGAATCCTCACCAAAAGTGGAATAATAATTTCACATGAATAGAGGCAATATTTATCACTCTCATCAAGGATATTTTATACTTCATATATAATTCGAGGATTAAATACTTCTTATACTTCTTAAGGATACTTCATACTTCTTATATATTTCGAGGATTAAGTACTTCTTATACCTCTTCAAGGATACTTCATACTTCTTATACTTCAATGGTTGATACTTCTTATTTACTTCGCAACATTCCGGGACTTCGCAAAAGAATAGAGGCAAGTATATACTTTTCAAGACTAGTATTCTTTCGCTCGTTCCTTCATCAACAAAGATCAAAGATTACTACAACAACGGATTTTTTCTTAAAGATCGCTCTTCAAGCAATATTCAAGAAAAAAGAGGCAAGATGTAGGAGCGGAATATTACAGCAAATGATAACTTACGAAATTGTGGAGAGAAAATACGTTTTGCGAGTATAGAATATTTTGCGAAGATAAAGAAATCACGAAGAACGTTTTACGAGTAAAGGAAGTTCGTGAAGTAAATTTGCGAAGGTTCGTATGATGATTCTTTGATCCGAAATTAAGGGAAAGATTAGTTATTATCCAATGTGTAAAATCATATAAATAGCCATTTAGGCATGAGAGGAAAGAGAGAGACATATTTTGAGAGAGGGGATAATTTTAGGAGGAGAGAGAAATTTTTAGAGAGAGATGTATTTTCTTTATCATCTTCTTCCCCAAAATTCTAGATCTCCAAATATTCATTAATGGAGTATCAATTGTAAAATCATGTAATCACATACAATCACTAGTGAAGTACCATGGATGTAGATCACATTGATCGAACCACGTAAAAATCTTTGTGTCTCTTTATAATTTTAGTACCTTAATTCTTAGTTTCATATCAAATTAATTAGGTTTAGGAATCATTTTAATGGATTCTAATGAGGGTGTAGTTGTGAGATAATCCGCAACTACACCTAGCACATGATGGTTGCACTATTATGGGGTAGGCATGAGATGGTGGCAGTTAAAGATAAAACTTATGAGATAAAGTTAGATGTTACCAGGAGAGACGGGTCATCATGTCCTTCGAGCATGTTACGTTCAAGAGACGTCCGGGCGAGCGTTCCCCTAGCATGATGTTGGTCTTGCTTAATTGATGGACTGTTGCGCCTACTTCGTTCATGAGGCTATTGCGCCTGCTTGATCAATCGTAGGCTTGTTGTGCATGCTTCGGTTAAACGTGGGTCCACCGCGTGCCTACTTTGGTTGAACGTGGGACTCATCATGTGCATGCTTCGGTTAAACATGGGTTCACTGCGTGCTACGTGCTTACGTGCATGATCAAGTGGGACCCGCCGCTTTCCTGCTTTGCTTGGGGCCGGCTGTGTCTGTTTCGTCCAATATGGGGTTGGTTGTGCCTGATCTACTGGGACCCACCGCGTGCCTTCTTTTCTTGGGGTTGGATGTGTCTGCTTCGACCAGATATCAAAACCTATTGCTTCACCCAACACCAGACTTGCCCCTTGACCAACACCGGCCTCGCTGATTTGACGAACCCCGACCTTGCTGACGGACATCGCTGCCTCGATGCCTAGCTGTCTTGTTTCGTTCGAACACCGGCCTTGTCCCGTACACAAACTTTGTTACTTCTGCCAACACCGTCATTGCTGTTGTGACCAACACCGGTCTTGCTGACTAACACCGGCCTTGGTAACCAACATCGGTCTTGCTCGAATGTGGGACCCAGGCGTGTTTTCTTTTCTCAAGAGTGAACCTTGTATGTTCGAACGTGGTGTGGCTCAAGTTGTGTCCATGTCCTCCTAGGAGCATTCTTCACTTCTCCTATCGACTTCAAGGCTTGTCATGCTCCACTGGGCCCTTATGAAGGATGGATGAGACGTATGTTGAGCAATGAGTACATTAAAGATAACTTGACCAAAGCGTATATTATTGATGTAGCTTGCGTGTTGAAATGGCTCGAGAGGATGTTAAAGTGGCTTTTGGTGCAAACGTTGAGGTGGATCCAGGGGAGAGTATTGAAGCAGGATTCTGAAGCGAACGTGGGTCCCTGAAAGAGCGTTGAGGCGGCTATTGAATAGACCATCGAAGCAACTTCTGCTGAAGGGAGCGTTGAAGTGGCTTCCTCTTCAGTTCGATTTACCATTGAGAATTCCATGCTTCTCGACTGACCATCTCTCTCATGTTGAAGAAGTCATTGGCTGACGGTAAAGGAACTTCATGCTGAGCCTCAGTCCCCAAGCGTGGTCTATGTGGCTCTATCTTGTATGCCTGGTGGGTCTTTTGTACGTAATGGTCGTTGATATGGTGAATCTCCGGATGGCATTAATCGACGAGCAACAACATTTCCTGGGATCATCTGTGATCAGAAGAGACTGGCAGGGAGAGGCGTGATAGCTACGGGCACGAACTTGGCATTCTTCATATAGTGGTAGAGCTCGTCTCATTGTTATAGGGATAAACCGGAACCGATGGATTTCTTGATGTTTCCTATGGAATGAAAAAAAAGGGAGACAGTCCCCTTCCCATGAGTATCCACTGAGTCTTCGACTTGATAGATGTTTTCATGCTGGTTTCATGAGGCCGTCTTTACTATGTTGAGTTTCATAGACATCCAGGAATATCACCGATCTTTAACACGTCCGTTCTCTTGAGGGTATGCTCGTATTTGAACATATTGGGGTCATAATGATAGTGTTCTTGCATCCATGATTGAGATGACAACGCGCTAAGAAGTCCCCAATCACACTCCTTTGGTAACTCAACTACTTCTTCTATGTGAGAGGAAATTCTGAAAGCGTCTCTTAATGTTTCTGTTGTCGATACAGATAAGGAATATCTTGGACGTTGTTTCATCATTGTGGGAGTCGTGCATGTGATACTGGAGTTTGGGTTGGCGGACGCGCGGTATGTTGTATTTCGGTGGTTTTCCTCTTGCTGCTTCAGGGAACTGCTTACAGAAGGATGAAGGTTGTATCGCCTGTTGGTGAGATTTATGCCCCTATGAACATTAGGAGGCTCTTCATTACTGGAAGGACTGGTTCTTTTTATCAGGGAATATGTTATTGTAGATGAGCGTTTAACAGCTGCAGAGGATGAACAAAAGTGCAGATTCTCCAACATAGCGTGATAGATATGTACCACTGTCTGATAAAGTGACTCGTCCGGATATTTCTCGATATGACGCATGGACATCGTTATCTTCTTGAGGCTGCTCCCTTGAGGTATTGGCTCCAATGGAAGATTGCCAGAGCATTGATACGTTGCACCGGCATTCTTTAAACCAAATTGAAGTATGGTATAATAAAAATTTCCGAGAGGGGTTCGAAAAGATATCTTACTTGCGTCATGCTCGTACATCCTTATCTGGTTGTAGACGCTACATCCATCCATGGAGAAGAACATGCAATGTCTGCTGGTTGCATCTACTAACATGTCGATGTTAGGTAGAGGAGGATCGTTTTTGGAGCAGCACCTGTTCAAGTTTCTGAAGTATATGCAGCACCTGATCTATTTATTATTTTCCTCATGTCTGAACTGCAACTGTTTAACTAACTTGGATCCAGGTATGACATGTAGATGATGGGTGACCAATTTTCATCTAAATCTGGCATTTCTTCATATCTTCAAGAGAATATGTCCTGGAAGTCTTTGAGAAGTTCCAAGAGCTTTGTGCATTTATCCGTACATAAGGTTGAGTTGATGGAGATAGGCCTAGGAGATTCCTCAACGATTTCAATATCATCAGTTATGGAGTTGGTGCCATCTTGCAGCTATTGTGGAGCATCTAGCACTTGTTCTTGTGGTTCGTTGTTGTTGTAGCATTCCATTGGTTGGAGAGACTGGGTAACAGTATCCCCTGCTAATTGATAATGGCAGCATCGGTATACCGTTTTCCCTTTCTGGTCACGAATCGTCAAAAACGTTCCCTCTTCGTGTGAACGTGGGTCATGGATTCACAGGATGGGGAAGAATGCTTCGTCGGCAAAGATGCATCGTGGGTTTTATCCCTCAATGATGCAAGTCGGTCTTCTTCCCGAATTGACGCCCACGTGGGGAGTGGGACTCAACGAACTTGTCTGATTCTTTCTGCGGAGGAGCGTCGATAAGGGCCGTCTTAAATTCTGAATCCTTGATGCGTGCGGTGACATGTAGGGCACGTATGTGACCTTCCTCTGGTTGATTGCATCAAAAAGTCTCCGCCCGCTGATTCTTCGAGAGGTGTAAAAGTTCGCATAAATTTTTCACTAGAGAAAACACTTCCTGATCCACTGACCTCTGGCTCACAATGAGACTATTGAATTGAGGAAGATCGTTGTGAGGATCAGTCCCAGTTTAGGAATCTCCATGACAGGACTGCTCATATCTGATATCGCTTCTCTGATCAGGTCCATGTAGGTTCGCGCCGCTGAAGTACCTTCCCCGGTGCGTTGAATGCGTTCCTTTTTGGCTCTAGGGGCTATCGCGACTCTTGTGGAAATCGATCAGTTAATGTCTTAAGAAAAGTGAGTACCTCTTTCTGAGATACGGCCATATCCGTTTGAGTCTTAGCAAGAACTTCCTGCTTGTCTATCAAGCCTGCAATGGTAATGGGAGATGGTCCTCCTCTCGTCCCTCCGGCTCCTCGTCCTGATGAAGGAGTGAAAGTTGTTGATCTGGTGACCACCGAAGGCGTTACACTTGAGGAGATGCCGGGATTCGCGACTGCTCTGGCTATGGTGATGGGATGCGTTACACCTACTGGAATATCTCATGTTCCGCTAGTGTTGGTGATAGAAGTGACGGCTCCACGAGATGTATTGACCACAATAGATCTACTGACAAGTACATCGACACCGGGAGTGTTATCCACACTAGCTCCATCAGAATTGATTGTTGATCCAGACCTGAGTCCCACCATCTTGAAATGAATTGCTGATTGAATTTGTTCTAAGATCAATCCCCTTGAAATTGCGAAAATTGAATCGGGTATTGAAAGATGAAATTGGGAATTGGAAATTGATATTGCAACCGAGAGATTAATCTCCCACTTTGGTCGCCAATTGTTTATGGGTGAAAACTACTTCTGCTGGTTTTGGTAATTTGGGGTGTGTGGATGAGAAGTGAATCTAAACCCTAAACAAATGCACTGCGCTATGAGTGCTTTTGATTCGAGAGATCAATCTATACAATTCAGGCCTAAACCAAGAAATGGTCGTTCCAGACTTGCTTCGGTTACAAAGTGAAGGAGATGGGGTTGAACTCAGGAAGGGAAGCGAAGAAGGTGTTGAGATTGTGAAGGTGTAGGCTTGTTTATGACTTGTAACAGAAAGGTGAGCAGGCTTACGATTAATGCAAGCAGGCTCTGGGTGTTTGAATACGTGTTGTATTAACACTTGGTTTCTGTGTTGTGTTCTATTGGAAATAGAGAGGAGAACCTATTTATACAAGTCATTTGAGCCTTATTCACGTCTCTTGTGGGAAGTGGAGGAAGTGGAATGATGGAGTAGTGGAGTTGTGTGTTAGTGTCACACGATCAGTCTTTCCCACTTCTCCCATCATCACTAACCGTCCATGTCTTCCTGACATGTTCTTGTGATGGCACATTACACGCTGCACGATGTAAACCTCCAGACTGATACCCCAGTATGTATCCCCCAGTTTGTCACATGATTGATGTCTCGAGTGTGTGGATCTTGGGACCCACAGAAGATAGCATGTAATGCTAGTTAAATAACTAATTTATTTAGGAAGTCGATACTTGTAAAGTATCGTGTGTATTTTATGCATGTTATGCATCGAATGTATTCGGCATACATGAATCATCGTTGTTGAGCATTTTGCCCTTCCTACTTCATGTGATGGTTTGGAGGCTGCGCTAGCAATCCCTCCCTTGGCCGACCACACGGCGTGGTAGAGTGACAGACGGTGATCACGGTGATATCTCACTTGTCGCCTAATTCCCATTCTAGGCTATCCGTCCAAGCTGGTGAAGTTGGACAAATGAGATGGCTTGCGACCCAGATCTGCGACCATCGGATTAGGATTTAGGAGGTGTGAAAGTACCCTCTTTCAGCTTGGTCGAATCCAAGCATGGGAGACGTTTCATGGAGAACCGATCATGCATGCGTGTAGAAAACATGCTGATGTCCATGTCCATGCTTCACTGTCCCACGAAGGTTTGATCTAGGCCACTCAAATTTATCGGTGAAGTTAAGTGGAAACGATTTGCGACAGAAATCCTATGTGGCAAAGGATTCCTAAAGGGCGTGGTATGCCACTTTCAAGGCGCATGTTTCGAGACGACCAAGCTTGGTCGGTCTCGGACGTTTGGTCCGGCGTGTAGATGGTAAGCTAATATTCAGGCCTATACGTCACTGTCCCATGACAACGTGATCTAAGCCACTCAATTTGTTTGGCGAAGTTGAGTGGTCGAGATCAGTTTGTGATTTGGGAAGCATGACCACGCTAGTTTGGGCGTGCGATTTGGAGAAACCAAGCATGGTATGCCTTGGTCAGTTAGGAGAGGATATCGATGGTTCCACGGTGAGCATGTTGATGCTCACTAGACCTGTTCAATTTTCCCCTAAAACCTTCATTCGATCAGGAGAAATAGGACACTCGTGATCGTTACAAACCCTAATTAGGGTTTTGGCCGGCCGTGCATTATACTTGGTTTTGTGCGCACGAATTGGGACAACCAACCATGGTTGGTCCTGACCGACTGGTCATGTGTGTAGACGGGCCCACGGTGATTGTGTTGACATGTTCCGGGCCCTTTGAATCTACATCCACACCCTCCATCTATGCCTGCGAAGATGGATGGTTGAGATCGTTTTGCGACACATGTAATGTGCCGCAAACCATAATTTAGGTTTTCTTGTCCATTCTGCTTGGTTTGGACGGTTTTGAAAGCTTTGCCACCACTTTTGGGGAGGCCAACCATGCGGGGCCCGCATTGGGTCGGCAGTGAATATTCCAATATCTGCTTGGGGGTATTGGATTCGATCTTAGCCATCCAATCATGCTGGTGAAGTTGGATGATCGTGATCATTTATAGACTGCTATGGACAATCTAGATGCTCAATCGGGCTAGTATAACACACCGAGACTTATATGCTCAATCGGGCTAGTATAACACACCGAGAGTTACATGCTCAATCGGGCTAGTATAACATACCGAGAGTTACATGCTCAATCGGGCTAGTATAACACACCGAGAGTTATAGCCTGTACGGGCATTTCGTGCATGCCTCACTATTGGTACTTGGATATTCATGCTACTCTACTGCAGTAACAATAAGTCATCATGTCGCACCAACAATAAGAGTTCTGTTAGGAACAACACAGGAAATACAAGGCATTTTATGCATTAATCAATAATGCTAAAATTCACAGAATATTCGGGGGATTGTTGCTACATGCTCCATTCTAGGTGAATTAATAAAGCGAAGAAGTATTCATCACTTATCAAATAGCCTTATCCTCTGCAGGATGGCTGCACAAAATATGGGTTTTATGGTTTTATCCCTGAACTAAAATCCACCATCAACATTAAGTTCCATCCCTAGCACATAATGGTTACACTATTATGGGGTAGGCATGAGATGGTGACAGTTAAAGATAAAATTTATGAGACAAAGTTAGATGTTACCAGGAGAGACGGGTCGTCATGTCCTTCGAGCATGTTACGTTCAAGAGACGTCCGGGCGAGCGTTCCCCTAGAAAGATGTTGGTCTTGCTTAATTGATGGACTATTGCGCCTGCTTCGTTCGTGGAGCTATTGCGTCTGCTTGATCAATCATGGGCTTGTTGTGCATGCTTCGGTTAAATGTGGGTCCACCACGTGCCTACTTTGGTTGAACGTGGGACTCATCATGCGCATGCTTCGGTTAAACATGGGTCCACTGCGTGCTACGTGCCTACTTTGCTTGGGGTGGTTGTGTCTGCTTCGACCAATATGGGGCTGGTTGTTCCTGATCAAGTGGGACCCGCCGCTTTCCTGCTTTGCTTGGGGCTGGCTGTGTCTGCTTCGACCAATATGAGGCTGGTTGTGCCTGATCAACTGGAACCCTCCGCGTGCCTGATTTTCTTGGGCCCAGCTGTGCTGCTTCGACCAGATATCAAAACCTATTGCTTCACCCAACACCAGACTTTCCCCTTGACCAACACCGGCCTCGCTGATTTGACGAACCCCGACCTTGCTGACGGACATCGCTGCCTCGACACCTTGATGTCTTGTTTTGTCCGAACACCGTCCTTGTCCCGTACACCAGCTTTTTTACTTCTTCCAACACCGTCCTTGCTGTTGTGACCAACACCGGTCTTGCTGATTAACACCGGCCTTGGTAACCAACATCGGTCTTGCTCGAATGTGGGACCCAGGCATGTTTGCTTTTCTCAAGAGTGAACCTTGTATGTTCGAACGTGGTGTGGCTCAAGTTGTGTCCATGTCCTCCTAGGAGAATGCTTCACTTCTCCTATCGACTTCAAGGCTTGTCATGCTCCGCTGGGCCCTTATGAAGGATGGATGAGACGTATGTTGAGAAATGATTACATCAAAGATAACTTGACCAAAGCGTAGATTATTGATGTAGCTTGCGTGTTGAAACGGATCGAGAGGATGTTAAAGTGGCTTCTAGTGCGAACGTTGAGGTGGATCTAGGGGAGAGTATTGAAGCAGGATTCTGAAGCGAATGTGGGTCCCTGAAAGAGCATTGAGGCGGCTCTTGAATAGACCATCGAAGCAACTTCTGCTGAAGGAAGCGTTGAAGTGGCTTCCTCTTCAGTTAGATTTACCCTTGCGAATTCCATGCTTCTCGACTAACCATCTCACTCGTGTTGAAGAAGTCATTGGCTGACGGTGAAGGAACTTCATGCTGAGCCTTAGTCCCCAAGCGTGGTCTATGTGGCTCTATCTTGTATGCCTGGTGGGTCTTTTGTACGTAATGGTCGTTGATATGGTGAAGCTCCGGATGGCATTAATCGACGAGCAACAACAATTCTTGGGAGCATCCGTGATCAGAAGAGACTGGAAGGGAGAGGCGTGATAGCTACGGGCACAAACTTGGCAGTCTTCATATAGTGGTAGAGCTCGTCTCATTGTTAGAGGGATAAACCGGAACCGATGGATTTCTTGATGTTGCCTCTGGAATGAAAAAGAGGGAGACAGTCCCCTTCCCACAAGTATCCACTGAGCCTTCGACTTGATAGATGTTGTCACGCTGGTTTCATGAGGCCTTCTTTACTACGTTGAGTTTCATAGACATCCAGGAATATCACCGATCTTTGATAATACGTCCGTTCTCTTGAGGGTATGCTCGTATTTGAACATTTTGGGGTCATAATGATAGCGTGCTTGCATCCATGATTGAGATGGACAACGTGCTAAGAAGTCCCCAGTCACACTCCTTTGGTAACGCAACTACTTCTTCTATGGGAGAGGAAATTCTGAAAGCGTCTCTTAATGTTTCTGCTGTTAATACAGATAAGGAATATCTTGGACGTTATTTCATCATTGTGGGAGTCGTGCATTTGATACTGGAGTTGGGGTTGGCGGACGCGCGGGACGTTATATTTCGGTGGTTTTCCTCTTGCTGCTTCAGGGAACTGCTTACAGAAGGCTGAAGGTTGTATCGCCCGTTGGTGAGATTTATGCCCCTATGAACATTAGGAGGTTGTTCATTACCGGTAGGCCTGGTTCATTTTATCATGGAATATGTTATTGTAGATGAGCGTTCAAAAGCTCTTCTTGAGGCTGCTCCTTGAGAGGATGACCAAAAAGCGTCCATTTTTTGTCACTTTGTGAGATTCTCCAACATAGCATGATAGATATGTACCACTGTTTGATAAAGTGACTCGTCCGGATCTTACTCGATATGACGCGTGGACATCGTTATCTTCTTGAGGATGCTCCCTTGAGGTATCGGCTCCAGTGGAAGATTGCCAGAGCGTTGATACGTTGCACCGGCATTCTTTAAATCAAATGGCAGTATGGTATAATAAAAATTTCCGAGAGGGATTTGAAAAGATATCTTACTTGCGTCATGCTCGTACATCCTTATCTAGTTGTAGCCGCTACATCCATCCATGGAGAAGAACATGCCATGTCTTCTGGTTGCATCTACTAACATGTCGATGTTAGGTAGAGGAGGATCGTTTTTGGAGCAGCACATGTTCAAGTTTCTGAAGTCTATGCAGCACCTGATCTATTTATTTTCCTGTGGTAGATGAGGATCGAATCGCAATCGTTTTTAACCAACTTGGATCCAGGTATGACATGTAGATGATGGGTGACCAATTTTCATCTAAATCCGGCATTTCTTCATATCTCCAAGCGAATATGTCCCGGAACTCTTTGAGAAGTTCCACGAGCTTCGTGCGTTTATCCGTACATAAGGTTGAGCTGATGGAGATAGGCCTAGGAGATTCCTCAACGATTTCAATCTCATCAGTTATGGAGTTGGTGCCATCTTTCAGCTGTTGTGGAGCATCTAGCACTTGTTCTTGTGGTTCGTTGCTGTTGTAGCATTCCATTGGTTGGAGAGACTGGGTAACAGTCTCCCATGCTAATTGATAATGGCAGCATCGGTATACCGTTTTCCCTTTCTGGTCACGAATCTTCACAAAAGTTCGTTCCCTCTTCGTGTGAACATGGGTCGTGGATTCACAGGATAGGGAAGAATGCTTCGTCGGCAAAGATGTATCGTGGGTTTTAGCCCTCAATGATGCATGTCGGTCTTCTTCCCGAATTGACGCCCACGTGGGGAGTGGGACGCAACGAACTTGTCTAAATCTTTTCTGCGGAGGAGCGTCGATAAGGGCCATCTTGAATTCTGAATCCTTGACGCGTGCGGTGACATGTAGGGCACGGTTGTGACCTTCCTCTGGTTGATTGCAGCAAAATGTCTCCGCCCGCTGATTCTTCGAGAGGTGTAAAAGTTCGCATAAATTTTTCACTAGAGAAAACACTTCTTGATCCACTGACCTCTGGATCATAATGAGACTATTGAATTGAGGAAGATCGTTGTGAGGATCAGTCCCCAGTGTAGGAATCTCCATGACAGGACCGCTCATATCTGATGTAGCTTCTCTGATCAGGTCCATGTAGGTTCGCGCCACTGAAGTACCTTCTCCGGTGCATTGAATGCGTTCCTTGTTGGATCTAGGGGCTATCGCGACTCTTGTGGAAATCGATCAGTTAATGTCTTAAGAAAAGTGAGTACCTCTTTCTGAGTTACGTCCATATCCGTTTGAGTCTTAGCAAGAACTTCATGCTTGTCCATCAAGCCTGCAATGGTAATGGGAGATGGTACTCCTCCTCTCGTCCCTCCGGCTCCTCGTCCTGATGAAGGAGTGAAAGTTATTGATCTGGTGACCACCGGAGGCGTTACACTTGAGGAGATGCAGGGATTCGCGGCTGCTCTGGCTCTGGTGATGGGAGGCGCTACACCTACTGGAATATCTCTTGCTCCACTAGTGTTGGTGATAGAAGTGACGGCTCCACGAGATGTATTGACCACAGTAGATCTACTGACAGGTACATCGACACCGGGAGTGTTATCCACACTAGCTCCATCAGAATTGATTATTGATCCAGAACTGAGTCCCACCATCTTGAAATGAATTGCTGATTGAATTTGTTCTAAGATCAATCCCCTTGAAATTGAAAAATTTGAATCGGGTATTGAAAGATGAAATTGGGAATTGGAAATTGATATTGCAACCGAGAGATTAATCTCCCACTTTGGTCGCCAATTGTTTATGGGTGAAAACTACTTCTGCTGGTTTTGGTAATTTGGGGTGTGTGGATGAGAAGTGAATCTAAACCCTAAACAAATGCACTGCACTATGAGTGCTTTTGATTCGAGAGATCAATCTATACAATTCATGCCTAAACCAAGAAATGGTCGTTCCAGACTTGTTTCGGTTACAAAGTGAATGAGATGGGGTTGATCTCAGGGAGGGAAGCGAAAAAGGTGTTGAGATTGTGAAGGTGAAGGCTTGTTTATGACTTGTAACAGAAAGGTGAGCAGGCTTACGATTAATGCAAGAAGGCTCTGGGTGTTTTAATACGTGTTGTATTAACACTTGGTATCTGTGTTGTGTTCTATTGGAAATAGAGAGGAGAACCTATTTATACAAGTCATTTGAGCCTTATTCACGTCTCTCGTGGGAAGTGGAGGAAGTGGAATGATGGAGTAGTGGAGTTGTGTGTTAGTGTCACACGATCAGTCTTGCCCACTTCTCCCATCATCACTAACCGTCCATGTCTTCCTGACACGTTCTTGTGATGGCGCATTACACGCTGCATGATGTAAACTGCCAGACCAATACCCCAGTATGTATCCCCTAGTTTGTCACATGATTGATATCTCGAGTGTGTGGATCATGGGACCCACAGAAGGTAGCATGTTATGCTAGTTAAATAACTAAGTTATTTAGGAAGTCGATACTTGTAAAGTATCGTGTGTATTCTATGCATGTTATGCATCGAATGTATTCGGCATATATGAATCATCGTTGTTGAGCATTTTGCCCTGCCTACTTCATGTGATGGTTTGGAGGCTGCGCTAGCAAGCCCTCCCTTGGACGACCACACGTCATGGTAGAGTGACAGACGGTGATCACGGTGATATCTCACTTGTCTCCTAATTCCCATTCTAGGCTATCCGTCCAAGATGGCGAAGTTGGACATATGAGATGGCTTGCGACCCAGATCTGCGACCGTCGGATTTGGATTTAGGAGGTGCGAAAGTACCCTCTTTCAGCTTGGTCGAATCCTAGCATGGGAGACGTTTCATGGAGAACCAATCAGGCATGCGTGTAGAAGACATGCTGATGTCCATGTCCATGCTTCACTGTCCCATGAAGGTTTGATCTAGGCCACTCAAATTTATCGGTGAAGTTAAGTGGCTGAGATCGATTTGCGACAGAAATCCTATGCCGCAAAGGATTCCTAAAGGGAGCGGTATGCCACTTTCAAGGCGCGCGTTCCGAGACGACCAAGCTTGGTCGGTCTCGGACGTTTGGTCCGGCGTGTAGATGGTAAGATGATATTCATGCCTATACCTCACTGTCCTATGAAAACGTGATCTAAGAAACTCAATTTTTTTGGCGAAGTTGAGTGGTCGAGATCAGTTTGTGATTTGGGAAGCATGACCAAGCTAGTTTGGGCGTGCGATTTGGAGAAACCAAGCATGGTATGCCTTGGTCGGTCGGGAGAGGATATCGATGGGTCCACGGTGATCATGTTGATGCTCACTAGACCTGTTCAATTTTCCACTAAGCCCTTCATTCAATCAGGAGAAATCAGACGCTCGTGATCGTTACAAACCCTAATTAGGGTTTTGGCCGGCCGTGCATTATACTTGGTTTTGTGCGCAGGAATTAGGACAACCAACCATGGTTGGTCCTAACCGACCAGTCATGTGTGTAGACGGTCTTACGGTGATTGTGTTGACATGTTCCGGGCCCTTTGAATCTACATCCACACACTCCATCTATGCCTGCGAAGATGGATGTTTGAGATCGTTTTGCGACACATGTAATGTGCCGCAAACCCTAATTTAGGTTTTCTTGTCCATTCTGCTTGGTTTGGACGGTTTGGCAATCTTTGCCACCTCTTTTGGGGAGGCCAACCTTGCGGGGCCCGCATTCGGTCGGCATTGAATATTCCAATATCTTCTTGGGGGTATTGGATTCGATCTGAGCCATCCAATCATGCTGGTGAAGTTGGATGATCGTGATCTTTTCTAGACTGCTATGGACAATCTAAATGCTCAATCGGGCTAGTATAACACACCGAGAGTTATGCGCTCAATCGGGCTAGTATAATACACCGAGAGTTACAAGATCAATCGGGCTAGTATAACACCGAGAGTTATACGCTCAATCGGGCTAGTATAACACACCGAGAGTTATAGCATGTACGGGCATTTCGTGCATGCCTCACTGTTGGTACTTGGATATTCATGCTACTCTGCTGCGTAGGGTACATCAAACCGTCCGGTCCTCCTGGGTAGTACATGGCCAAAATGGACCCGTCATATCAACATCGGTTCCGGTTCGGTTCCATAATGTGTTGGCCTAACCGGGACCGTTTAAAGTCCCGCGTGGGTCCGGTACTTGTTGGGTATTAAAAAAACTATTAAAAAATCTTAAAATCTTAATTTTTTTCTCTTTTTTACTTGAATATAAATTAATTTTATAAAAAATTATTATTATTTCTTTATTAATGTACTAAATAAAGACTAAATGTAAAAAAAAAATCAAAAATCAAAAAAATTCAAAGCCGAAAATTGCAAAATACCTATAATTTTGCAAAAAAGATGATTAAAAGGTTAAATAAACGGGTACCCATTACTCGCTGGTACCCGACGGGTATTACCCGTTTGGACCCGTTAACATTCGGGTCCAATCGGGTAATTACCCGTCGGGTCCTAAGTTGCTAATGGGTCCAACTTTAGGACCCTGAACCGGACCCAATTAGGCGGGTCCGATTCCGGGTAGCGAGTAACGGGTACCCATTGACATCCCTAGCTGCGAGTAACAATCAGTCATCATGCCGCACTAACAATAAGAGTTCTGCTAGGAACAGCACAGGAAATACAAGGCGTTTTATACATTAATCAATAATGCTAAAATTCACAGTATATTCGGGGGATTGTTGTTACATGCTCCATTCTAGGTGAATTAATAAAGCGAAGAAGTATTCATCACTTATCAAATGGCCTTATCCTCTACAGGACGGCTGCACAAAAAATAGGTTTTACGGTTTTAGCCCTAAACTAAAATCCATCATCAACAGGAATATAAGTAATGGTTTGTCATTTCCTAACACCGGGGCATTTTAAGCATAATTGGCTTTAGAGTTGGCAGAAAACTCTGCAGTTAAACGTGCTCGGACAAGAATAATTAATTCAGGGATGGAAAATCTCTCGGGAAGCCTCTGCTAGATGACCACACACGATACCCATTGAATATCCCACATTGCCGGATAACCTCATTGAATAAGTAGGGACAATATTGGTGGAAGGTCGGGTCATTACAATGATGATCATCTAACCTGAGGTTAGTATTTATTTATCTTTAGAGGTATAAAATGATGAGCTTCTAGCCTTAACTAGATTTTCGAAATCTAATTTTTCGTCGTAAAAATCCTAACAATAAGTAGTTACTTCTGACCGCAAACTTATGTATTCGCAACTTGTTTAGTTATATGGCTGGGCCGTAATGTTTAAAACCTAATCGTAGGTGACTTTATAATTTCAAAATATTTCATGTTTTCTTGCGGTGGGTCAAATATCGGAAATGCAAGATGTACCGGATTTGTCCCAATTTCTCGGTGCTCTCTCACAGAAGAAAAAAAAATAGGACCCGCCACAAATAAGTGGCCCTCTGTTAATCCCCTCCACATTTGTGAGAGTCACCGATTTTTCGGGACAAATCCCCGATGGCTCTATCATTACTCCTCAAATATTCAAAAACCTAGTCATAGACAAGGCTATAAAAAACTTCTCTAATCGACAATTTAACTAACATTAAGTTCAGGTATTCTTCAAAACTCGACAGTTTAATTAAAAATATTCGGGACAATTGGTTATACTAACGATAAGGTCATGTATTCTCTAGTACTCCGAAATTATATTAACAGTTCTTCTGAACAATAGATTCCTGGCAATTTTATTAAGGGAAAATTGGGGATATGTCCCACTTTCACTAATTCGTTTGGAATCTATCCCATAACGGAAAAAAATTAAGGAAGCTATCCTAGAAAGAAAAAATAACCGTTAAATACATGATATCCCACATGTGTTGGCTTACGCATGCGAATAATTGACATTTTGACCTTTAATCTTGAGATTAATGACACGAGAAAAGTCTCAAGCAGCGCTATTCATTTGTCTTTCTAGTTTTTGACCGGGTTGGAACTAAATTAGTTCATGGCTGTAAACGATGGAGAGGTCAGCGAGAAGAACGAGGATGAATGGGTTCTCAAGTATGCGGATTTGGGGTCGAATTTGGTTGAGTACAAGGAGTTCTTGACGTGTCAGAATTTGGGAATGGGGAATTTATGCCATGAATTCGAATGGGGTTATCATCTAATTTCTGCAGTGGGTTGTATCTTGATTAAATGTGGGCTGGATGAATCGGGAATGATGGCATCGATTGGTTTCAAGGAGATGTGAATGTATAGACAGTTTAGGCGTGAATGGAGATTTGCATGGGTGCAGTACTCGTGACAGTGGAGTATGGGAGTTTTCCGTTCATTATATGGATGCATGACTTGGATTCCTACTGATTTACAGTCCCGGTGGTATGAGAGAACTTGGGTTCTCGTTAGATGATAAAATTGCAGGCGAAACTTAGTAGAGAAAAGTACCGGAGAAACAGCAGAGAGCCACCCCTGGAGAATGGATATAATGCACGCCTATTGTTTGAGAAATTGACCGAGAGAAAGGGAATTGACTCTGTGTTCTGAGAATTGGGTTTACTTTATATCCTTCAGACAGCGGACATGATGATGGATCAAGCAACTTTGGTGAGTTGTAAATGCATAGATGCAGCTCGTGGTATTTGATTGGTTATGGTGGCAGAATGGTTACTCGGATAAGGAAGATGTTGTTGATTGTTTCGATGATGGCAGGGAAGAATAATGGGTTGCGGATCCAGTTTGGATCTTAAAACACTGAGTGGAGTACGTAGGGTTGAGGGAAAATGTCTATCATCCACATGAATAAGCCCACACATATTGGATATCATGTATTTAACAGTTTTTTTTTAGTTTTTTTTTCTCTCTGTAGAATAGATTTCTTAATTTTTTCCGTTATGGGATAGATCCCCAAACGAATTAGTGAAAATGAGACATATCCCCAGTTTTCCCTTTTATTAATAATAAGTCAAGATATTTTTTAAGATTTGACTGTATAATTGACTGTTGGTCAAATTAGTTCAAGAAGAACCATGCATTTTAACAAACACCATGCCTACCTACGGCTAGGCCGAATAATGACATAACCTAGCCGTTACAATTGAAAAACTTATCTACCGACCGGGAGTTCATGATTTCCTAGATGTACATAAGGTTTTCAATTGCTACGGTTCATCCATCTAGCCGTAAAAAATAGGAAAACTATGTTACGGCTAGTTTTTCATCATTTCAAATTCTTGGAAACTGAAAATGTGGGCTATTGTTTGAAAATTTTCTGTTTGACCTTACGGATTCTAGCCATAAACGAGGGCATTTCAACCATTATAAAACTATTTTGGTGGGAGGATCATTCAGATTACAAACCAAACAACCGTATTTTGTCCAACAATCCGTAAAATATGCTCTTTCTTCCTCCAACGGGCTAAGATCAATTATAGGCCCATAAACATAATGGTCTTACAATTTCGTGTTTAGGCCCTTTAGGGAGAGAAGTCTCTTTTGCGTTCCAAGTTTGTCGATGTTTTTTTGCCCAATGCCACTATCGTACAATGGTAAAACCTTTTGGTCATGATATAGTGACATGAGAAGAAAAATGTTTTATCGGTAACAAAAAGTTTGTTGAAATTTTTGAGAAAAAAGTTTTATATATACCAAAGAGAGATACAAATAGAATTTTATACGACGGCTGGATTTCATTTGTAATTAAGGATTAGTAAGTGTTTTCCCTAGCTACTCTAGTAACTCTACCATTGTTTCTGGTCATTACTGATATACGACTACTATAAAACATTGCAACCACGAGCACTCGAGCAGCATTCATCTTTCTTGGAGAGAAAAGTATTTTATTGAACGTTATTTTGGGGACCCTTGTTTTTTTTTTTTTGGACCATGGTTTCATTTTGGGTAGGGCAGCCCTTATCCAATTTTTTTTAAAAAATACCTAAACTACCCTTTTAATTATTTTTTGGTTTTGATTAGTGAAAGTATTATTGAAATGATTAAGAAAAAACCGATTAGTAAGATTAAATTAAAAGATGAGTTATTAAAAAAGAAATTGAATTTTGTAGAGAGTAAAGTTAGAGAAGAAGAAGGAGAAAACCATGGAAAATAAATTTTTTTTCCAATTCACTAACTTAGGTAATTCAAGTGATGAAAGCTCATCAGATTCTTCATCTCCATCATATCCTAGAGTGTTTGTTAATGTTCACAATGATCCGGATATGATTTATTTGTTAGATGGTGAATGTATTCTTCCCCAAACTCAATCTCAAGATGAAAATGATGGATTTTATCAACCACAACCGGAGGAAGAGCATTTGGGTATCCAGGTATGCTCCAAACTTAGCTAATGTTGGTTGAATTGCTCCAAATTTTCAAACCAAATGTAAATTTTTGAAGTAGTCCGGTTACGAAATGTGAAGAACAGCTAACCGAACTCATCTGGAAGTGTAGTTCGTTTACTTTATCCAAACACGCAGGTAACCGAACTATGTATTAATGGAAGTTTGATGGATTCCAGAGTAATGTTCGGTTGTTTCGCAACCAATGAACTAACCGAACTTTAGGTAAAATAAGATTTTATTTTGTGCAAAACGTTCGGTTGGTTCGCAATCAATAACAAACCGAACTTAACGTAAATTTAAGATTTAACTTAATGTACAATGTTCGGTTGCTTCGAAACTATTAACCATACGAACTTGACGTAAAACTAAGATTTAACTTAGCATACAAAGTTCGGTTTTTTCGCACACTTCAAGTAAAGCCACTATCTAACCGAACTGTACAAAATATAAGAGTAGACTAAGTTTAATGGGTTCGGTTATTTCGCAACTTGATCCCAAGAGCATAACTAACCGAACTTATCAAACCAAAAAAAATTAATAGTTCCAGAGTTATATTCGGTGACCTAGGTAAAATAAATTGTAACCGAACTTCATATACTTTATATGTTCGGTTACATGTCATCTTGCTTTCTTCACCGAACCCGGAGTTCGGTTTACGCGATAAAATTATTTTTTTACCGAACTCGTTTGTGATTTCAATTGATGTTGTTCCATTTCTTGTAGATTGAATGCCAACCTATACCAATGGATGATCAACCTTCTCCAGTTGGTATGTTGTACGAAAATACCTCCCATCATTATGTCAGTGATTTGGTATTTGATCAACCTATTGATGCGAAGAATTGGGCTAGAGAGCATGCCAAGAGAGCCATGTGCGTATTAGTTTTGAATGGAAAAGAAAGAAAAACTCGTCTTGAAATGGTTTGCGAGAGAAGTGGAGATCCGGATGCTAGAAAGATCTTTTTCTAAAGTAAATTTATGACTAGAAAATGCCATTTTTATTAAATGGTATAACAAAAAATGAAGCATTAGACCCATATATATAGCATTGGGGTGTATAATGAACTTAAAAATATCCGTTACTTGAGTCAGATCAAGTACAATGTTTGGTCAACCATTTAGTTCGGTTAGTAATTTTTTTGGATGTAACCGAACTCCACACTCTAAAAAAAAATTTGAAGTTCAATAGTTTCATTCGGTTACCTGGTAAATTTGTGCAGGTAACCGAACAACACTTTTTTTTTCGAACCCCAGAGTTCGGTTGAAAAAAATGTTTTCTCAGGTAACCGAACAAACTTGTTCGGTTACCTACTGTTTTATACTATGTAACCAAATCTTCTTCTGAAGCTTCTCATATTTTTGGTAGTGTTGAGTTCGGTTGTATCTTAAAATTGCGATCAAACCGAACTCGAACACAAAATAGTTCGGTTCTTCTGTTTTATACTATGTAACCGAATGTAACTCTGAAGATTCTCATTTTTTTGGTAGTGTTGAGTTCGGTTGTATCTTAAAATTGCGATCAAACCGAACTCAAAGACAAAACAAAGTTCGGTTCCTTACGATCTTTAAACTATGTAACCAAACTCATATATAAATTAAAAATAAAATCATGAAATTCGTTTGCTAATCCACAAAACTAAGAAAACAAACTACAAAATCCGCAATAAAGAGGTATTCCAAACATAAGAGAACAAACTACCAAATCCAAAATTACTAATTATTGCAATCACTCATTGACGACGACCATTACGTGAGACTTTTCTACCCTTGCGTTTAGGAGATTTAGCTCTTCCTTAGTCACTAGGAGTGTCATCTCCACTGCTTTTTTGTTCAACCATCCGACTTGAACCTTCCCCTTCTCGTCGACCCCTCTTCATCGGCATGCTCTGGCTTTGATCAGCTGTGTTGGGTGAAAAAACATTTGTCCATGTTTGTAGAGTTCAATTTGTTCAGTAGTGTTCATCGGCTCTCCACTACGGATTTTTGACATCATTTTCTTCAACAATTTAGCACTTGACTTCACCTTTTTTCAATGAAAATCATAAACAAGTATAAATTTTCTATATTTTTAAAAGCAAAAATAAGAGTAAAAATGAGGTATGCTTCATAATTTTATAACATTATGAAAAGGAAAAATAATAGTAAATATCTTACCGCCAAATTCCATAAGATCAAAGCCTCATCACCACAGGTAGGGGTATGCTTCATAATTTTCTGGGCCTCTTTCTCCACTTCCTTCGATTTTGCTTTCTCAGCACGGGCTTGTTGCTGTGTGTTTATTACACGAGGATGAGAAAAATTTCATACCATTCCATATACCCCTCTTCAGCAACATTTGGCTCACCATAACAATCTTCTAACTCTGCAACTGGAATATGATAATCCTGAGAGTTGTTCCATTGGTCCACTGATGGAGCAAGATCGTATTTTGGAACAAAATTCTTTTCGGTGTTCTTAGTTCTCCGCTTCTTCACCTTGAATTTGAATTTTTCCTTTGCTGGGACACTTTGGACACAAGATAATTGTCTCATTACTCTTCGAGGATTATACATTGTACAACCTCCAGGATAAAAAAATGGGCCATTATAACCCGAAATAGGTGAGAAATCAACAACCTCAACATCTTCCTCTTCTTCATCTGATTGAAGATTGTATGGATGGAAAACCACATCTTCAACCGTTACATTATCCAATGTCTCTCTCAACCTCAACAACTTATTTTTCTTACCCTTCTCCTGGGAGTCCAAAAATTCATATTTACCAGCTGTATACTTTCCATAAGGCCAAGGAGTGTGAGCATAAGCCAATTTCATTTTAGGGAAGTGGTCGTACACCCAAACCTATGAGAAGAAACCACAAATATGATTAGTAAATATATCTTCATTAGTATCAAAATACATTCATTCACGTAACAAATATATCTTGGAAAACACAAAGGATAATTTAACGGGGTACCTGAACAAGGGTGTATAAGCCTCCAAAATATAAACTCTTAAGCCTCGAAGCTTTTCTGAGCTCCGCTTGGACGAACGATAGAACCGCAATTCCCCAACAGTAGTTGTTAACCTCATGAAGGGGGTCCAATAGCTGGAGGTAATGGGCATTTACCACGTGACCTGGAGTATCGGGGAAGAAAATGGTTCCTAGTTGATATAAAAATAAGCAGTCACATGGTGTTTAATCTTATCCTCTGTCATGACCAACTTTCCTTGAGCAACCAAATCTTTCGTTCCTCCAAACTCATCAAACAAGACTTTCAACTTGATCTTTTTCAACTTCTTCTTGTAAGACCGGTCTTGGTTGAACTCATTATACCCATCATCTTCATTAGGATCTTTTGTAGCTCGTCTAAACTCACATTGTGCCTTGTCAGCGCTCCATCCTAGACACCTTTCCACCAACTTTTCAATAAGTTCATAACTCATGGAGGGATCGTACCCATCTCGAACACTTGTTCCGGAAATTGGTAGGACTGTAATTTTCTTGCAATCATCAGGAGTTATTTCCATCTCGCCAAACGGTAGATGAAAGGTATCCGTCTCTGGATAAACCCTCTCGGCAAATGCAGAAACAATGACAACATCAAATTTTTGGTGCGCATGTTCTATCGTGTTCCATAGCACACAATCAAATACCGCCAACCTAACCTCATCACACTCATTCCCTATATTCCATTTCTTGATCTTTTGACGTTTCAAAATACGAACAACATTATTATGATCCTACAAATACAACATCATATCTTATATACTAATATATACCGAAAAATATATGTCAAAATATATAAAAAAAAATGACAAAGAAATATTCATGTATAAGATTCAATACCTTTGTAGCATAAATATTGGCAACCCATGAGTTTTTGTAGCCAATCAATACCTTCCCTCCATCTCGTGGAGTACCATAAGTTGGGTTCTTTGGCGGCAAACACAAATTATCATCAGGAATGTATGCATATCTAGCACAAGGTTTTCTAGGTTTTTTAACTATTTCTAATTGTTCGTCTTCCTCTTCATCCCCTTCCTCCTCTAATTTATCATTTTCATTATCTCCATCTTCTTTACTGTCATCATTGTCACCTCCTTGTTCATCTCCATTTCCTCCTTCTTCGGGTGGTTCCCCCTATGATTCATCATCTTCATTATCTCCATCTTCTTCACTGTCATCATTGTCATCTCCTTGTTCATCTCAATTTCCTCCTTCTTCGGGTGGTTCCTCTTCTCCACCCATCTCTTCATGAACTTGTTGGATTACATGGTCAACATTATCTCTATTGACATCATCTTGGATGACAACACTCGGTGATGACCCACCTTCATGCTTAACATATTTGGTTCCACGCTTATTGAAACCTAAGTGTTTTTGGCCTCGAGGAGTAGGTGTTCTCAGTTCTTCCAGTGAAGGTTGGTTTGATTTTGTTCCTCTGCCCCTAATCAAGAAAAAAAAAGATATTAGCTTCACCGATAAATGATTGACTAAATCAGAATTTTGTTACAGGGTAGAGTTCGGTTGGTACAACTATTTTGCTAAACAACCGAACTCAAAATTATATGAAATAAGGGAAGAGTTCAGTTTGTCCTTTTTCTTGTGAAAAAAACGAACTCAACATGTATGCAATTAGCAACGAGTTCGGTTAGTAGTTGGAAAAACAAAAAATTGCAAACCAACCGAACATAATTTATAGAGTTCGGTTAAATGAGAATTCAACATAGTGGGAAAATAAGAGCAGTTCGGTTACCTTTTTTTTTTTTTTTGTAATGTTTTGAGTTCGGTTACCAAATTGTTTTTAAACATTGTGCGAACTAACCGAAAATATTTGACAAAGTTCGATTAACTGAGATTTCAAAATAGTGACTAAATTATGAGAGTTCGGTTGCAAGGGAAATTATTTTCATTTTGTAAAATGGGAAGAGTTCGGTTAGGAGATGGTTTTCGAAAAATATGCAAAACAACCGAACTACAAGTTCGGTTACATAGTGTTAATTCCTATTCAACCGAACTGTTCTTCGTGTTCTTCGTTCGACGAAGTTCGGTTAACAAACCAGGGTTTTTGTGTTACAACTCCTAACCGAACCCAGCACTGTTACTTACATTCGAACCCTATTTTGATGATTTCTATTCAATTAAACGAATCAAAATCAAATTAAAACTAATGGGTTTGGTTAAAAATACATGCGGATCTTCCCATGACCACTTCGGGTTGAATCTCCAATTCACCTTCTGGTTCCACTTCTTTGTGAATCTCCAATGAACTTTTCTGATTTGCTAGATGTCCTAATGGGGGACCTTTTCCTGCGACTCGTTTGGTTTGCTTTCGAAGCACCATTCTTATACTCGATTGATTAATCGACGATGAAAATTTTATGAATCGATGAAAACGATGTTGAAATGGGGAAGAAGAGAAGAACATGAAGTAGGAGAGGAGAACAAAATGTTTTTCTTTTTGATTTTAGGTGCAGCTAGGTTAGAAATCGTTTATGTATTAGATTAAATTAATTACGGTTATTAGGTTAGGGTTAATTGCAATTAGGGTAAAAGGCAAATTAGTAATCTCACAATTTTTAGGACAGCCCTTAACATTGTATGGTTGGGTACCTTAAAACACCATGGTCCCCCAAAAAAGTAAGGGTCCCGAACTAACGTTCATTTTTTTCTATGAATAAATTTGATGAGCCTGCTTGAACATGTCAAGCTATCAAGCTCATGGGCCTCCGATAACTTTCACAATCGGGAATAAACTAGCAATATAATTGAGTGTAGTACGTCAAGGATGGGGTTTTTGTTTTGTGGTAAGATAGGTAAGGTTGATTCCAAATATATCAATGCAAATAATGTACAATATGTATTCATGCTCTTGTCAAGTTAGTACCTACTACGTATATAGCCAACATTTTTTACTCCTACAAAACTCACCCTTAGGTGTGACCTAACTCAATTTTACAACTAGGACAAACGAAACTAGGTAAGGTTTTTTAGTAACTTGGTTTGACATTATATTAAATAATTACTGATTCAGAAGGTTTGGAACTCGTTTTTATCTTGTTAATGAGTCTACTGATTCATACTACTAGTTAGATTTCTCCGCTTTATGTGTCTTTTAATCTCTAACCGATTTGAAATGAAGCAATTTATCTTAAATTCGGCATCACAATTTAGTTTATTTCCGCGGATATCATTGCTCAAAACTTACATTATATGTCAATGATGATTTTCCTTAATGTGTCAAGGAAGTACATGGATCCATGATTAATGCATTTGCAATCGATCTAAACCAAAATCTATGGGCTCAATAATCAATCAATTAAACCATCAAATGAATTAACAATTGAATTAGTACAACAATATTCCAATTAATTAACAATATCAGCTCTCGTTCATTACAAACAAAAATAACCTAGTTCACTTCGCACTTGAGAAACACACAATTATATTAAACTCCCACTTGCACTATATAAAATCACACCGACAAAACATCAGTCAATCACATCACACGTCTCCCCTCCAATCCAACGGCCAAAAACAATCGAGCACTCATTTTACTCAAAAATCATTTACGTAAAGATATCAATTTTGCAATAAATGATCTCTTAATCACACTTAGTTTCTATAAAACCAATTTAAAAAAAAAAAAAAAAACTCTCTGGTTTTATCACAAAAAGAACCCCTCATTTTGCTCTTCAGAGAGCATCTCCTTTATTCCTGGGGAGTACCAAAGAAAAAAAAAAAGAATCTCTCTGGTTTTATCACTTTCAGCTGTAAAGAGACCCAGTGAGAAACAAAAAATGGCAAGATTTCCACTTCAAGATCTATGGTTCATCATTCTCCTCCAGAGCTAGGGCTTTACACTACCCCAAGATCAGCATTTTGGATCAAACGGCAAGTCACATTCCGGTAAGCAATAAACAGATGTGAGTATGAATATACTAAAAATAGTTGTTAGGATCTGTTGAAATGTTCTTGAATTTCTTGATTTAGTAAAATAAGGAATCTGATGAAGATTTCATCTATACTAGAAATGAAAGGATCTCTGAGATTAGTGTTTACTGTGTTTCTATTCATTGCTATTGCTACTTCAATGAGTTGTAAAATCGCAGTTCGTAGAGTATTTAGTAGTTCCAAATCCATTCAGAGATTGAGATTACAACAAGGAAATGAAATGAACAAAACATTGATTAGATATGCAGAGATTGATATAGGAGAAGAGAAAACGAAAAGAGAGATTGAGAATTTGTTACAGGGGAGTTATGGTGGAGGGAGACATAGATCGATATCTTCGTATAATAATCGTATTAGAGGGAGTGAGTATAGGTCGTCTACTCGTGGTATACCTGTTAGTTTTCGTGCGCCGAAGTATTATAGACATTGGTTAGAGTTTCGTAGAGTTCTGAGGGACTGGTTTAGGAATAAGAGGTTTGAAGGTGGCGATGTTATGGGGGGATTGATTAGTCAAGTGAAAAGGCCGGTGGATGAGCATTATGGTTTGGTGAATTTGGATGGGAGGAAGTATGATTCATGTGCAGTGGTGGGGAATAGTGGGATTCTGTTGAAGAATGAGTATGGGGATATGATTGATAAGCATGAGTTTGTGATTCGGTTGAATAATGCGAAGACTAGAGGGTATGAGAAGAATGTGGGGTCCAAAACTAGTGTTTCGTTTGTGAATAGCAATATATTGCATCTTTGTGCTAGAAGGGAGACGTGTTTCTGTCATCCCTATGGTGAAAAGGTTCCGATTGTTATGTATATTTGTCAAGCAATACATTTGATGGATTATACATTATGCAATTCTACGCATAAAGCTCCGTTGCTTTTTACAGATGCGAGGTTTGATGTCTTGTGTTCTCGAATTGTCAAGTATTATTCGTTGAAACTGTTTACCGAGGAGACTGGGAAATCGCCTGAAGAATGGGCTCCTTCGCACGATGGAAGTATGTTTCATTACTCTTCTGGTATGCAAGCTGTAATGCTTGCGTTGGGTATCTGTGATAAGGTCAGTATATTTGGGTTTGGGAAATCTGTCGTTGCAAAGCACCATTATCATACTAATCAGAAGGTGGAGCTTCATTTGCACGATTATCAAGCAGAATACGCTTTCTATCGCGATTTGGTGGAAAACCCAGAGGTAATTCCGTTCCTTGCCAACAAATTCAAAGTTCCTCCCGTGGTTATATATCATTGAATTCATTATATGTCTGATATGTTTAGTGATATGTGGGATCAGTTAAGTTGTATTTTGGCTCTGGTTTCTTTCTTTTGGTGTTGTAATAGTAGATTTCCATGGAATTTGGAAATGAAAAAGAAAAAGGAAATTGTTTAAAGATATCTCATCTTTTTGGAGATCCTATACTAGCAAAGGGTAGTATTGGGCATTAGTTACTTTGTAAGCCTGAACTCTAGAAATGTAATGCGCCATCATTTTGGCTTTAATATTGAAATGAAAATTTCTACATTTGAAACATTTTGTAGGCTTGAAACTTTTCAAATTTGATGTCAGATGTCAAAATTTTGCTTCTTTAAAGTCTTTGTTAAAATATGCATTATACTGAAACTACTTAGTTTGAGGTTATTATGACATTGTGAGGTCATAAATATCACCACATGATAAACTAGCACTTATTGTAGCTTTATCCTTTAGACGCCATATGGAATATGAATTGCATGTGTACGGAAAGTTGTTGCATTATAACTTGATGGACATGAAATCAAGTTTCTGGGTACTTTATTCTTTGTCAAGCTGAATCTTGATTATAATGACTCATTATTATTTGTTCTTATCTTTATGAATATTCAACAACTTGTATACAAATTGGAATCCATGATTAAAGTGGGTTAATTCGTGGTGTTGTTCTATATTTTGCTGTTTTGTTAAAGTTTTTCTGTAATAGATACTCTGGCAAGCTTAATATGAAAACGTAAGACCGATCTAACTATGGTGGATATGGAAGGGGGTGGGGAGCTTGACATATCCCATTTTGTATGCTTAATTGACAAATTGTCGTGCAGCTTTCCATTTTTTGAGTTCAGAACTGACCAGTTTTTCAATTTTACTGACAATGAGAAAGATGTTTTAGGTTTGCATTTGTAAAGCTTCTTGTGTATGTCCATGTAATACTAGTATGTCCAAGATTTCCTGGTATCAAGATTGTTGCAGTACTTTTCAAAGGTCTGCACACGGGAAAGATGCATTTTTCTTTTTCATGTTTCCTTGTGCAAGTGAGGAATAGTTTGGAACATAAGACTGTTATCCAATTCTGATGTAATATTGACCGAGTTCTGATGAGCGCAAATTGAATTCTGTATTTCTGCTTTTCTCTTTGCCGGTCCTGTTTATGATCTATAGTATGTTAGTGCTGCTGAGTCCCCACTTTGCAATTGATCTGGGAACTTGAAAAACCCCGACCAAATTCAGTTCGGAATTGTTTGTGTAAAGTTCTAGTTCCAGTTGAACTACTGATTTCTTGCAAGGTTATAGACTTAGGGTCTCTTCTTCTTTTTCTGGTCTAACGACTCTAACCCTCTCCTCCTCGATGATGCACATTACGTCCATCTCCATCATTATCCCCCATTGGAGATGATATGATTAAAATTTAGTAATGACTACCCATCCATCACTAGAAACAATAGATGATGAAAAATCAAATTATTATGGTTTGAACTTTGAAAGGTTTTTAAGTAGAAGTTAAGATGTTAAAATCTGTCATTATCTTTTTTGTTTTTGTTTTGCAGTATGCATCTCTTAAATTCATCTTTAATAGGGTTAGGTAAATAGTAGAAGTTGAATGCAACCCCCATGTACATATTGTCCAAGTGATGAATATGCTACTTTTTCATAATGAGTAGCCTATTCCACACCCCTCTCAAAGCCTACGAAGAAAACCAATAATAACATTTAGAGATCATCATTCATCATGGCCATCATCCTAACCATAGTTGATGTGAACACGTTTTTCAAGATCAATCACAGTTATGATGAAGAGTTTAGTTGTTGCCCATCTCAAGGATTTGCCAATGGGGTTTTCAAGCAAGAACAATTTGGTTAGCCCTTAGCCAAGACTAGACCTTGGCCCATCAGGTGCCCAAAGCTGTTTTTGCTCAAAAGTGGTACTGAAAAGTATACCGGACGCATAACAAATCAAGCCACACCAAATGACTACAACCTTATACTTTAGTTGGAAAAGCAAATTCGAGCTTTGGTATCTCCGGCACAACTTTATGACTAGTGCATGAAATTATACATTCGTACGTGACAATATGATAGCTCATTTGTATGATTTCTTTTTTCTTTTTTGACTATCATAATTGTATCTAAGAATTTTATTCCTATTGGTATTGGATATTTTTTTTTTTTTTTCAGAAAAGCCAAGTGGCTATTGGTATTGGATATTGAACTTGGTATTGGATATTGAACTTGGTATTAATAATCAAACTTGGTAGAATAAGAGAAAATAGATTTCAAAATTAATGACCGTAAATTTAGTTTCTTGCACATATATATTCACAAGATGATTCATGGCTTCCTCCAAATGCATGCAGATTTTGTTGGTCAAAAGTTTATTTTATCGCATTGGAAACTGATTTTTCTTGCACCGAAAACAACAAAAAAATTTCAAAGAACCGATTTCCAACATAAACAGCTAGTTAAGTGTGTGTTTTTTTCTTTGTCAACAAGACCGATTTTGGTTGGGGAGATGGTGCGAAAGATAACTAAACCACCTCCCTCTACTAGCCATTTATGTTGTTTCATCATACGGTTGGCACATATGTGAATGAATGACGGAAAAAAAAATGATTATATGGGACAAATTAACATGAATATTAAGAAAGAATGATTTCTCATGACATGGTTTCTAATGCTGCATTGTACTCCCTTCACAAGTAGTAACTTCTAGCTCTTGGATTTGTTCTGAATGCGCTTGCGTTTTTTCTTTATTTCTAGCTGCAGCCTTATGATAATAATTATTAGGTCCGCGTAATAGTAAATTATTTCATGGTCTTGTTGTTGTTCACGAAACCCATAATCATGGATATTGTCTTATATACTGATCATCATTTTGAAAATGAAGAAAAATAAACTTACAAAGATAAAAAGATTGTGAATAGTTTTAACAGCCCATTGGTATTAAGCTGCTTAATCATGATTATCACTCTAGTAATTAACTTAAAAGTTAAAAAGTACCCAAATGTTAATCTTGTTTCTACTTAAGTTTTAAGACCATATTAGCCCTTCATAATCATCATTTCGATATAAACCTAAAGAATGTGATTATGTGCAGAATGAAAAAACTATGAGCTTACTTAATCATCTCTCTAATCTTAATTATTTTGATTAAACGAGTTCCTCATGAACCCATCATCATCATGTCATTGCTGCCATTTGGGGTGTTAATTTTTCATTTGGAGTTACAAATTATTTCATTAATTTTTTGTGGGGCTTCTTAAAATTGATTAATTTTGAAAAAAAATAAAATAGAAATAATTAAAACTTAATTTTTTAATAAAACTTTTGAAAAGGGATTTATTGCACTCTTAATTAAGACCTCTAGCTATAACCTAGGTTATAGAGTTCCCTTAAAAGGATATCTGGAAAAGGATAACAAGAAAAATGTAATTATGGCTTTGAGTCTTTTAAATTAGATTATGGGCAGTGTTACAAGTAACTTCTTATACAGAACAAAAGATAATTATTCATCATCCACCACCATCATTATAGTCCCAAGGTACATAAACATAAATTAAAAGCTTAAAATACCAGTGGGTACATTTAATACTAAAGGGATGTTTGTTCTTGCTAAATCAAATTCAACTTTGTCAGAAGAGTGAGGGAAAAAAAAATTCACATTTTCATGGTTCTTATAAAGGTATTGGTAATATTTCAGTTCAATTTTAATTCTTGCAGACACCCGTCCATGCACTCTGCAATGAACCAAGAGACTTAGATTAAGACTTAACACCCGTCCATGCACTCTGCAATGAACCAAAAGAGTTGGATTAAGACTTAACAATTCAACAAACAGTGCCTTAGACAAGAAGAAGGGGTGAGATGGTGAAGAAGAGCCATAATGATGATAAATGAGGTGGTGGAGGATGTGGTGGTGGTGGATGAGGAAATGGAGGGGAATAGTGCGTGGGATATGTTCGAGCCCCATCCCAAACCCTCCTCTGCTGCATGCATCATTACAATTTTTCTGCGGACGGCTCTTTCTCTTCCCTTCTCTGTGTCATCATTTACAAAATTTTGGAAACATCACACTTTTTTTAATTCCTAAACTACCCTTACAGCTTCTGCACAAAGTCATTTTTATCCCCAAAATACCCTTGTAAACTTCCGCACACAACATCAATTATTCATTATTATACCCAAAATACCCTTGTAAAACTTCTGCACACAAGATCATTATTAGAATGACGCCATCACAAAATATAATCATGTCTCAAAACATTTAAAATCTTTCCCTGTTATTACTACGAACAAAACAAGAAGAAGAATAAGAGTTATTGCAAAGAATATGCATGATTGTTGTGTCTGCAACAGTTGTCTTATGGAGTGTACAACAGACCATGCATGTCTCTCTACCCTCTCTCTCTCTCTTTCTATTTCTCTCACTAGAGTCACTGCCCTTCTCTCTTAGAAAATCCTCTATAAATTGGAATAAACAAACCCCACCTCTTCACATCCCATTTTCCTAGTTTTAATCATTTGTCAAGCTCTCTCTGCTTTCTAAATCTCCTTTGCTTTTACAGTTATTCTAAGCTCTTAACCACCTTAAACAACAACAACCTAAAAGGTGACATTCTTCTTCTTCTCTGTTCTTCCTTTTTGTTTCAGTTGTTTTGTTTTTTGAGGTATCCAACCCCCACCTTTGTTTTCTTTCTGTCTATCTATATCTCTTTCTGTCTCCTCTGATTCCTAGTATCATGCATGTTATGGATCTTTAAATTTTCTTTCTCTGCTCTGTTCCATTGAAGCTTCTTCTTCTATCTTTTCTAATAAAGTTCTCTCATTGTTTTTGTTATGTGTGTTTTTCAGGGAGTCATGGAAAGATTGAATGCAAAGCTTTACTTGCAGAACTACTGCATAATTCAAGAGAATGAAAGGCTTAGGAAGAAAGCACAACTTCTCAACCAAGAGAATCAAGCACTGTTATCTGAACTCAAGCAGAAGTTATCTAAAGCAAATCAGAATAAAACTAAGTCAAGCCCCAACAAGAAATCTGCTACCTCTACTAATCAAGGCTTGACTAGTTCCAGCAAACCCTGATCTTAGTCGAAAATCTTCACCAAAGTGGGGGGAGGAGGAGGAATGGATTTTAAGTAGTGGGAAATGGGAATAGTCTTTAGTCTATACAACAGGAAGAACAGCAGTAGTAGTAGTAGTACTTAGCTAGTATTTTGTGTTTCACTGAGGGGGTGTTCTATAATCAGTCTTATCAGCTACTTTATGTTTCTTGTTTCGGGGTATTTTGGGGGGTTGTTAATGTAATCATCAAGTTAAGCTGACCTCCAAAGATGTTATCTAAGAAGAAGACATAGAAATGAAATATGAAGTGTTTTATGTAGTCTTTTTAATTCTGTTCAAGTTCTGTTTATATTATCATCAAGAACATTAAAAATGGTTTAAAGATGAAAAAAAAAAAAACCCAGGGAATTAATCAACGCTTAGCTTCTTGTCGATGCTCGAAAATGTCTGGTAAAATGCTTTAAAATGCTTGAAAGCAATATCAACATCTTCTTTTCCACATACTTCTCTTACACTGCAACCAAACCAAAAAAAGGAATTTTTTTTTTCCAATATCAGTATGTATCTTTAAGCAAACTGTTCTCTTCTTAACTAAATGGATACCAAATCAAGAAACATAGCTTTGCTTTTGCTTTTTGTTGAGATTGAGTTGCAATAAGAGAATCTTATTTCTACCATTTAATATTGCCGTCAGAGCAAAGAGCATACCTTGGTAAAAAAAAAAAAAAAAAAACTGTAGATTTACAAAAAGGTCAAATTTGGTTTCAATTTAGTTTGAAATTGTTGCGAACATAAGGACATCACCCCCTCTCTATAGACATGACAAGGTATTTGACAAAAACCTATAGCGTACTTCTGGCCCCAAGTTTCAAGTACTATCAGACTATCAGTGGCCCATAATCCATATCACTACTAGTCTTCTAGCTCAATATCATGCTTTTCTGTATTCATACAGACCATCTTTACACTGAGTAACTCAAAAAGAGGAAGAAGCTGAAAAGAGGACTTGGCCATGACAGGGATTCTGAGCATTGGGATCAGAGTTGAGATTTGAGACTATTAAAGATCTTGGGATTTGTGTTCGAGATCATTTGGGTATGGAACCACTGCAACACCCAGATCCAAGAACTTACCAAAAGATGATGTGTTTGAGGGTTAGCATGGTAAGACCTCAGTTTTTTACTAACAGAGTAATTTCAACAAGGTAGGAAAAATGGGTACCTGTGCATAGAAAGCTGTGGGATACCACAATCTACAGTACGGATGCCGACCCCTGAAGCAAGTATAGGGCCAATAGTTGAGCCGCATCCCATGTCATTCCTCACCACAAATTCCTATACAAGAATGATAGAGTTAGCACAATCTTATTTATGAATTAGCTTAGTAAGATATATTTCTAGTGGCTGGAACTGGAAGGCCCAAATTTCAAATTGTGAACCTGGGTAGGAAGGTTTTGCATCTTAGCAACTTCTTTGAATAGAAAAGCTGTTATTCCACTGGTAGCGTAGCGTTGATTTGCGTTGTGTTTGATGACAAGCCCCTTATGTAATTCTGGCCGGTGATGTTCTTCATGTTTATCAGCAAAATTAGGGTGAACCCCATGAGCCATGTCAGCAGAAACTACAAAGAAACAACAGATGAAATGAAATTACTATATGCAGGATGTGCCCCACATAAATATCTTAATCAGGTAGCAATAATTGCAATCTGTAGGCCTGCTAATTTAAACAAGGAACGTTGAAAAACATGATAATAGCGTACCGAGAAAAGATCGATGAAGTGCACGCTCAAAAACACCCTCACGCGCACACTCATTGCCCAAGCAACTAATTATACGTTTCATGGCCTGAAACATTGTAGGTGCACCAGCTCCTTGTGCTGAATTAGATCCCACCTGGACAAAGAAGAGATGGAATTTACTTTATGAGCTAATATGTAGTTTGGAAATAGCATAAACTGATTAAAAGGGACAGCCATTAATTTCAAGCTATAAAATATCTGAATGGAGCATACATGGAAAAGGCAAAAATTCTAACAGCAGTTGCAAGGAAATGCAGAATAGCTAAACAGAACCTACCTCTTCATTATCAAATAAAGCAACCATCCGGACAGCCTGTTCACTTGACAAAGATCCAGGTGATTCACAAGAATCAACTAGAGCTCTCAATGCACAATAACTTGAAGCAAGGTTGTCCAGCCTTCCAGAAAAGATAAACTCATCGTTTCCGCCTCCAAGACAGCTGGGCTGGGTATCACAAACATTCAATTCCATGCTTAAAATTTCTTCAACATCACAGCCCAGCTCATCTGACAAAATCTGGAAAAAGATGGGTACAATGTTAGGAAATAGCTATTAGCTCTTACAGGCAGCAGAAACCACACAATTAAAGCACTTGTAATTTGCAAGGTTGACATGTTAAAGAGGGTGTATACACGAAGAAACTTAAGTACTGTAGATGAAGTTCCCCCAGAGTTTGTAGTCACATACCATCAAAAGCAGAAGTTATACTAATTGGCTAACTAGGAGAATAATAATAAGTCAGTAACCATCTTTTTTCCATTTCCAGCCGTCAACAGATTAGAAAAAAAACAAAGACCAGATACACAAACTAAGCACATATTTTTGTCACCAAACAACTAACTAGCTAGATGCAAAAAACATTGTGTTTAGAGGGTCCCAGCATGTGCTTGGCCAATTATAGGCTATGAGCAGTAGAAATCTAAACATTCAGTAACTACATTTATCAACTGTAATTTACAAACATGACATGTCTAAGTCTATGTTGCATACCACTTACCATTGGTGTGGCCAACATGTGAGTAAATCAGTTACCCAGTCTAGAAAAGATAGATTTATAGAATAACAACCATCTGTGCTTTTGTTTTTTTTGCTATTGGGTAAATAGTTGACAAATGGCTACATAAATATAACCAGACACATATCATTGTCACAAAAGGATTGACTAGTTTGACGAAGGAATTATCTAATTCTGTTTTTTAGATGGCCCCAGCATTTGGTTCTCTATGCCATAAGCAAACATTCATACGGTTTTTAGGATGAAGTAGCTAAGGTGTTACTCCACAACTGATTGTACAAGACAAAGAGAAGAAACCTGCATTAGTAGTGGATGATGATACACTTTTGTCTTATCCTTGGACTCCGTTGACGGCTCCTCCAACTTTGTTGCAAGAAGTGGCACGAGCTGAGTCTCTAGGTTTATTTTGAACCCATCCTTGTTCACTGTGCTAAACAAAGAAAAGACAGCAGATGGTGCGAATCAGCATACTAACTTAATCATATTGTAAAACGAAATTCTCAATTTGAAATAACAAAAAAAACAAAATAGATTAGAAGGGGGCGTTAATTACATTAAAAATTGAAGAGTCAATTTCTGCAGGGTGAGCATATGTAAAAGTAATGGTTCACAAGCATATGCAAGTTTGTGTTCTCAAGGTTGGAACAGAAATGCCTCGTCAGATTATAGCCATATAGCTCACATGGTTTAGCATGTGAGAAGTTTGTCCTAAATGGTGAAATACGTTAAAGCATTCAACTACGAAGTTCGCACAAAAATCTGATTATCCGCCCATCATCCGTTTACCCTTTATAACAGATGAGGCATAAAAGAACATTCACGCAACAAGTAGGTACTAGTAGAAAATTTGTTTAACTTCATCAAGCGACTTACTTGTCAAGATGGATAGCCAATGTTGGAACTCGTAACAAAGGCCTCTTTACTTTCACAAGCTTCTGCTCATAGGACCCATCACCAGTTTTGACTATAACCCTTCCAGCAACACTTAAATCCCTATCAAACCATGTATGCCATAAACCACCTCCATAAGTTTGTACATTGACCATAAGATATCCGGATTTCAGCGACGCAGACTTGGGTTTCAGTTTCAAACACGGGCTATCAGTGTGAGCAGCAATTGCATGAAAACCATTACCTGCAGTGTACCTGCAAAGCAGTTCCAGTTATCAAATACCTATCGATTACTTTCTGATTTCTAATTTTTATCCATCCAAAAATCCAATCAATAGCAATCCATCTCCCACATTTCAATTCATTCTTAATAGAACTACGGAATTCAAATGTTCTAAAAGGTAAGGATGCTCTACTCACTTTTCCCCAACAGCAAAGGCAACCAAACACGACATATTCCGAGTAAAGAAGTAGCGACCACCAGGTTTAAGGTCCCATTCCTCACTCTCATTCAGCAAATGAAACCCAGCAGCTAGTAGCTGTTTCTTTGCTTCAGCTGCAAATGGCAGGCTCAAATTACTTCAACAATACAATAACAATCCTGAACCCTGAAATCACAATCCTGAACCCTAAAATCTCTTCAACTACAATAACAATTACTTCATGAAAAAATTAAGCTAAAATTGGAGAAGACTCGGCCCAATTTAACAAATTGATAACGAAATTCAAAAAATTCATCAATTTCTTGTTCAAAACAAATAAATTGCTAAAAATGGTGGAAAACCCATGATTGAATTAAGAAAAAGCTACCAAATTTACACATACCAGTAGCATGGAAATGAGTCCACGACTCGTTCAGATAATCCAGCAAGTCCCCAACTATAGACGTCTTGTTCTGCACCACAACATCGGAAAGTTGGTCTGAAGCTTTAGAGCAGAAGAGAGGGGTAGTGATGGTGGAGAACTGGCGATTGGAGAAGAACTTGGGTTGATGATGGTGATGGTGATTCTTGTAAGAGCAAGGCGGAGTATGGCGAAAGAAGGAAGAAGAAGAAGAAGGGTATTTTGGTAATAACGAATAACTGAGGATTGGAGATGAATTTCTCAAGATTTGCACACGATGATGCATCATCATCGTTGCCATCTCTATCCCTCTCGCTCGCTCTCTGTAGAGAGAGTTTGAAAACTTTGAATTGCAGAGAATAAACAAACAAAACAATATCTGTATAGTTCTCTGCTGTCGGATTTGGGGAACCGACTGCTGTGTACAAAATTGTACAGGCTATTGCAGAAATGTGGTAACCAAGTGCCAACCTAGTTAGGATGGGGAGCAAGCCTTGTGCATTTCCAAAGCATACTTTCAACTTCAGTATCTAAATACTACTCCCTCTTCAGGTCTAGTCAGCATCTGACCTGTAATCCCTCACCTGACTTGAAGAACTGAAGTTTTCCTGATTTTTCTTCAGATTAAAGTTTCTACCCAGCTTAACTGACAAGATTGAACTTTTGAAAGACGAAGAAACAACAAATCGAACAATTCATTTGCAAGTGGACAGAACCAACTTGAATGAGTAGTACAAAGGACATGGGTATCTTTTTCTCCGAACATAACTCGTCAATAATATATCTTGTTTTTGCGATTTACAGAGTTTAACTCAAAGTACAGTATCCATGCCAGCACAGGCAATTATCGGTTCTGTAATTATACAGATTTGGATTTGTTGCTGGAAACAGAAACCAGATGAAACCCAAAAATCCAGCTACAGTTGCAGCAATTGATAATCCTGAAACAATAATAACAGACAAGAAACTGAGGTCTCTTATGATTTGAAGGTAACATCTGAATTTAACAGTAAATATCATGTGGGTACCTTTTCTTTGTGATGATAGCATCGGCAATCCCATTATGTTACAAAATACATGAGCGACAACAGGAGCTATCAGATGTCCTGCACACACAGAACCAAACAGCCTTAGACATGGTTCAAATGAGCAATTATTTGACACACACACACACACAGTAGCTAAGAAAATGCCCGTTTGCAATCTAAACTATAGGATAAATATGTCAAACCTGTTCGAATGAAGAGAAAAGATGCATATGAACCAAAAAGTACAGTGTACCCAAGTTGTAGACCTGTCAAACAAACATGAATAAACATTAGCTCATTCTGAGTGACCCATCAGTATTCACATTAAACTGGACCGACATATAGTTACTTGAGAAAGCACCATAACACTACAATAGCAGCCTTAGTTAGTTGCATCATAGCGCTACACCATCAAAATGCGTCATTTAATTGCAAGAGACAAAATGATGGAAAAGCATACCTACGATCAAGGAGGCTTTGAGAAAAGTATAATTTTGCTGAAAATATAGCTCCAGAAAATGATTCAAATGTGCTGCAAAAATGGAATTTTAACACTGATAACATTCACAACATTTAAGGTAAGGAAAATCAACAGAAATCCATAGAAGTCATTGAGGTTTATAAAGCTAAGTGGATCAAAAGATAAATAAAGATTTACTCGAGCGAAGAAAATGGTATATGGTTTGGATCCTCCTCCACGGACAAGCAAAGGTGCCATGTCTAGTATGTATAAAACCACCTCTAGGAAACGTTCCTCTTTATAGTGATAAACTAACTAGGAGAACGTTAGAAACTGGACAAAGTTGTTATTGCAGTGCTCATTCTGGGAATCCTCACATTTCTATTCAGATGTTACCGTTCTACTACATTTAAGATGAATGGGTCCAAATTAAGTAAGAAAATCCTTGCAGGTGATTTAAGTAAAAATAGCCAAGTCGATATAAATTATAAATGAAGACTTACCCAAGCTAAAGAAAATGGGGCTGAAAAATATGATGGTATAAGGTTTGAATCCTCCACAAAGAAGCAAAGGTATCATACATGCCCTGAATACCACCTCTTCTGTCAGTGGTGCCTGTACAATAAAAAAAGGTCAGCGATTAAGAAGTCGTCTTAATGCAAAAACAAAATCTTGGTTCTCATTGAGAAGAACGCCCACACACAGACCAGCTTGTAATCCAGAACCAAATATAAGGAGAAATAAGTTGCCTACTATAGATATATACGAACCACCACATAATTTCGCCAAGCCAACACATTAGAAGTTAATGAAGTCATGCGCTCAAGAAACCCCCGGATGGAATTTTTCAAACAACTGAAAATATCATCATTTACAATCTCTTCTTTCCTTGATTTCTTTGGGGATAAAAGCATTGTCACGAAGGATCCAGTGTACAAGAGCGAAGTTAAGGAGAGAGGATAAACCACAGCATTCCACTGCATCATACATAAAATTGCAATTCAGTCACCTTTTTTCCAATCTGCATATCGTTAAAAGACAGTGACACAAAAGTTATTACTAGCTCAACACTTTGAAGCCTAGAACTAGTTCACTACCAAATAATCTAAACCAAGAATGTTCCACTCACCATATGATCCGCCCGGATGCCATAAAGTCCGAACAAAGATGACAAACCCCATTTTCCCACCTAGCAAAGTCATCACCATGTATACAATCAGCATCGATTTATGATAACATACAACATTTCCAGACCTGATTTTATTCAATGAGTTACTTTAGTAGTTGCTGCTCCAAACATTGAGTTTATAGGTGTTTTCACTATAACGAAGAATTACACATTTACATGTTCTGGGAATATCAACTGCCACATCATGTCATAAGCTAATTAGATTAACAAATCTAGTTTTTGTAACATGGATTGCAGGTATCATCAAGAAATGAGGACGATAATGAAAATTCAAACCCTCAAGCTTCACTGCTAATACTGAGTTCACTAAATCACCCAAAAATTTAAACTTTCATAGCAATTCCTAGAAACCCATATCTAATAAACAATCAAACCTTCAAAAAACATAAAAAGGAAAACAAATTTTTTAAGAACCCAATAACAGTAAGAAAATTAGGGTTTGTTACTTACAGGGATGAGAAGAAAGGCACAAAGAAAGATTGATATAACAGAAGAAACAGCAGCACATATAAACCTTCGGATCATGTAACTATTCAAAGTAGATGGATTTGGAAGACGAAGAATCAATGTTGGTGAGTAAAGTATTGCAACATACAAGATTGACATTGATGTACATGCAATTATCGCCATTGTTTTAGATATTGATACTCCTTCTGATTCGTCTTCCATTGGTGGGAACCCTAATGAATCAACAAGGTTTGATTTTTCCATTAAGATTGAAAATCTGAATTTCGAGATCCCATTATTGAGTCCAGAGAAGACTGTTGTGGTTGACTTACATTGACAAATCCAAAATGCCACATTGATTAATACTAG